>CM018048.1:55437346-55592346 GCA_008638375.1 Nyssa sinensis
TAATTTGTTTCAAAATATTGATTTTTTAAAAATTGTGAAAATGTATTTAGATATGATAATCTGAATTATAAAACAGTATAAAAATTTAAAATTAATAGTTTGTCAATAGCGTATCCCACGTTTTAAAATTAAAAATTTATTTTTTAAAATCTAAACAAATAAAGGGGGGGCAGTTTTTATTTTTAAAAAATATTATAATAAAATAATATTGTAAATTGTTAGTGTCTCACGATAATTGAAGAATGGCTCTTTTTCTTAAATATCCTACCCATGTTGTATTAGTGGATGTTTGGCACCCTTTTGGAGGGCCGAATTCACAACTGCTAGTCATGATTTTTTGGGACAAATGTATTGAAGCTTCAGTAAAATTTTGGTTGGGAACATGATTATGGCCAAAGAAATGGGGCCAAGCAAGCTCTTAGTGAATTTGTGGAGATAAGTGTGGTGGCTCTCCCGCACACAAAAGCATAACAAACTTAGCCTAGTCGCTATTGCCATTGACCCAATATCTTATACATGATTTATTTCCCAAATTTGATAAGAGATCATGCACGAGAGGCAATCTTCTTTTTTAGTTTTGAACAGTTCCATTTTGTATGCCCAACTTTATGATAGTAATAACATTCGCTATTTGTCCTAGATCTAGACTTTGATCTAGATCGACCTCTGCTACTTGATCCATTGTTATTAGTTCTTCGCTTGACAACCAGACCTTCGACTTGGTCTTCACCATCATTGCCAAACATCGTTTTTTGCAATTCCTGAGAGTGCAACGAAGACTTGACATCTTCCATCAAAGTAGTGTCTTTACCATAGAGCACAGTAGTAAAAAAATGCGTGGAGGCAAAGAACATAGTAGAATCGGGGCTAACCACTTCCGTTGTGCAATCTTGAAAAATACGTGATCCTCAACCTTGAAAGTTAAAAGAAGTATACCTTTTGTCTACTGTCGACTCTGTAAGCAATCGTTGATTGATAACCTTGATCTTTTACATGGTCTCCTATGCCAAGTCTGGACCCAAAATCATGGTGTGGCCAATCTCTTCCCAACAAATAGGCGATCTACATGATTTGCCATATAATGCCTCAAGTGGTATCATCTCAATGATGGTCTGATAACTATTGTTATAGGTAAACTCTACAAGTGGTAGATGATCCTCTCAACTTTCTGTGAAATTCATTACTCGTGCTCGTAGCATATCTTCTAAGATCTATATAGTGCATTCTGACTGACTGATCAGATGATCGCACCTCAATTCAACTCATGCAATCCACATATCTTTTGTTTGCAAGCTTCATTTATGGATCTAATAACCAAAACTCTAGGAAACACCTATGGAGTCAAGTTCAACTCACTAATTCCACTATAGGTGATAGCCTTGGACTGCCCTTGGTGACTTCAATATTGTAAGACATTCCCAAGAAAGCATGGGGAGTAGGCATTGATAGACACACAACTACTGATCTGAATGCTTGTCTGTTCAATGCCACCTATCATCCAATTAATGGTGGTACCGTCTTAAAAGGTAGTGACCTGTCGTGAAAGACTATGTAAAACCATCATATTTTTCAAGCATTGTGAATGTGTGCTTATAGGGATAGATTGTTGTATTCAGAAGCATTGGGGATGGTGGTGGTGGTGGTTATAGTACAGGGCTGTAAAGGGGTGAGCAGCAGTCAAGGGCAGTGCATGGGTTTGATAAATGTGAATATGGATTGAGTAAAGAGATAAATCATGTACAAGAGTATTCTTGTCGTTCTGAAAAGGAAAAAAAGGTAATAGCGCATTAAAATGAAATTGAGGTCAAAAAATAAAATAACCAATTGTCTTTCAGTTCAAAAGTAAAATTGCTTAAATTTTATAATAATTTAATATCTTTAGAGGAACTTAATTAATTCATTTCTTTAAAGATAAAATTGATTTTTTTTTTTTAAATAAAAACAACATTTCGTTGGCTGACTTAAGCAAATTTCATAGTTAACCAAGTTGGACCATTAGTTGATTGGAAAATCTTAAGAGAGATGAGCATCAATTATAAATATATAGAAGATAGCTCAATAATTTTGACATAACATTTAAATTAACTTGATATATATATATATATATATATATATATTCAACTGTGTTTATTTGAGTCATGCAGCAAGAGCACCAACCTCCAACAAGAAGGTCCGAAAAGCAAATACATATGTGCTCATGGTTTTATTAAATGCTTGTAAAATAAAATATTTAAAGTAGGTTTGTGATTTTTTTTAAATATTTTAATTACATTTACTAGAATTATACAATTTCAATAAATCTTAAACTTGCTAATTTATCCTTAAAATACAGTAGTGTTTTATATGTCATTAAAGCCCTGGGGTTTTTGTTTTACCAACTGTAATTATATATTACAAGTTCACTTAACCACATTACAAGTTCATAGAAGTATTTCAATTCGTAATTTCTTAATAAATCTAGAACCTTTCAAACATGGGCTTAAAGATAAAGCCCAACGCAAAATATGACTTGAAAGAAAGAAATAAACTACATCTCTTTAGTGGAGGGAGTAGAAGTACAGCCCATTACCTATCTCTCAAGAGAAGTCCTAAGTTAACCTCAGGGAATTCTAAGTAGCTGAGAATATTTTAGGTAAATTATACTGACCTCTTTTGATGGTTTTGAAATTACACTGATCTTTATTACTTTACCTGAAAATATACAGATATTTTTTTTTAGTCATTTTTTCTTCAAAATAACAAAACTGTCCATTTTATTTATTTTTTTATATTTTTTCATTTTGACCAAATTTTAAAAGATTATTATTATTTTTTATTTAAAAATAAATTTAAGATAAACAACTTGTTTTTATTTTATATAAAAATAAATTTAAGACTTTTATCAATATTTATTTGAAAAATGAAAAAAAAAAGTCAAAATTTAAAAAATTGAAGAAAAAAAATATGAAATGAGTAATTTTGTTACTTTGAAAAAAAAATTAATTGAAAAAAGTATCTGCATATTATCGAGTAAAACAGTAAAACTAAGTTTAATTTCAAAATTTTCAAAAAAAGAAAAGGAAGTCATGCACATGTCACATGTGCCTATAAAAGCTTCTATTAATCTGAGTTTTCTTGTGGGGTGGGTGGTGGCCGGATTGTAATGGGAAGCCGTTGGGCTGAGCCCATCGGTATTATTGATGTTGGTCAAGCCGCCCAACTTGTATTACTGTGGGCTGCCCAATAGGAAATATAAACAACCAGGATGCAGCCGAAAGCTACCACATAACAATCACGTTTTGATTAATGTAATGTTTAAGGCTTTGAGCAAAACGTGGTCAAAGTGGAGAAATTATTCGTTGGTTTGGTGCAGCGTACTTGGTCAATGAAATGTTCAACAAATCAATAATTTTGTTAGTAAAATTTATATATTTTGTTGATTTGTCATAACATTTATTAGTCCAGATGTATTATATTTGATATCAATGAATATTAACTCCGGTAATATAGATAAGAATGACAATCAAGCGAGTTTAAAGCAGAGTGCTCTTTTCTCAATTCCGATTGTATTTATATTCCACGCTCCCGATCCCCGTCCTGCCTAGATGTTCACTCCAACCTCGTTTACATTCTTCATCTCCAAATTTCAGTATTTTTTTTCTTAAATTAATTTAAATTTTTATTTTGATAACTAAACTAAAATTTTATTGTCAAAAAAATCAATAGAATAAAAAATAATATAAGTGTGATATGAAAAAATTTTAAAACTAATTTTTTATAGTATAATTTATTGATAAATATAGTATATATAAAGATAATAAAAAAATTAAAACATAAACAAGACAAGGTTATCATTTTTTAAATTCGTCGAAATTTTAAAAATTACATTCCAAATCTCGATATAAAAACTTCCTACTATTCTTATTAAGAATGGAACAAATTCGACCACCGGCTAAATTACCATCGCTAAATGTGGAGCCATCTAATTGACTCAGCAGAATTGACCAACCAAATCGAACCAAACGGTGCGCCACGTCAAACCAAACAATACGCATTTTAAATCACATAAACGAGCTAGTACTGTATATGCATGCCAACAATTTTTTTCTTTTTGGTAATTTATTAGCCAACAATTTTACTGTGTAATCCCTTCAAAACTCCTACTTCAAGTTTCTTTGTGTACTCTCTCTCTCTCTCTCTCTCTCTCTCTCTCTCTCTCTCTCTCTCTCTATATATATATATATATATATATAGCTCAAGTTTCTTCGAGACAAGAGATTTACCTTATGGCATCACAGTAGAAGAAGTATTATACATAATAAATTTTGGTAACATAATTTCTCACTCTTCAATACGTACAAGATAGCGAAATTTACTATAATAAATATGAGACCCATTATTTGTGTTTAAAATTGTGTCGGTAACTTTTAAATTTATAGTTAAACATATAACAAAATACTTTACTCCCAAGATAGATTCTTGGCCCGTCCCTGTTCCTGGTAGCAATATTGCTTGAACTTTGTTTTTACCAAAAAGCAATAGTAATATGTGGTGTACCTGTTACATTTTTTTTTTTTTTTTTACTTTTCTTTATTTTTTATTTTAATTTTATTTAATCAGTGTAGGCTTGAGTGAAATGGTAAAATTACCTTTTTGTGTTGGGAAAACAACTCATGCATTGAGTTAATACTGAATGGTGGTTTTTTTAATTCAATTGTAGCATACATTATAAAGAGTTTTTTTTTTTTTATAGGTACAATATAAAGAGTTTTAGTGATTCAATCTAAGATTTAAATGTTTTTTTTTTTTGAAAAATGTTGTCAATTTTATTCAAAGAAGAGGATGAAGAATACACAGAACCGGCCAAACAGGCAGGCAAAAGGATCAAAACTAGCCAACCAAACTAAGCAACATAAGGGTCTGCAATATTCTTGGCATGAATATGGGCAAGCTGCAAATGAAGTATTTAGGGGTCCCATTGATCTCCTCTAACCTCAATCAGGGCCAATGACTGCAAAGATTTGGTAGAAAAGTTAACTACCAAGATCAGGTGTTGGACAACTAGATTGCTCTCTTATGCTAGAAGACTTCAGCTTATCCAAGCTGTTCTATTTAGTGTTCAGGCTTATTGGTCCAACATTTCATCTTCCCACAAAAGCTGATCAAGAATATGGAAACTGCTCTGAGATCGTTTCTTTGGAAAGGCCCTGAGCTTCAACGTATAGGGTCTAAAGTTGCTTGGAGTATCCTCTGTAGGCCTAAAGCTGAAGGACGGCTTGGAATTAGGAGAGTGGAAGATTGGAATAAGGCCTCTATTATCAAACAAATTTGGAATATCTGCTCTAAGAAAGACTCAGTGTGGATCAAGTGGTGTCATGCTTACTACATCAAGGATCAAAGCTTTTGAAGCCTGAATATTCCCTCTGACTGCAGCTGGAGCTGGAGGAAGATCTTGAAGTTGAGAACCTATGCTAGAAGCTTTATCAAGAATCTCATAGGTAATGGGAAAGACTCTTTTTTGTGGTATGACAATTGGCATTCGATAGTCCTCTCAACCTGGTTTATGGAATACTCTTATTTCTGAATGCCACAGCCTTAGATCAGCCAAAGTTTCTATAATCATCAGGCAAAATGAATGGAGATGGGCCCCCATGCTCCTGTGATTCCATTTCTCACCTTAAAAATGTCACCCCTAGTAATTTCCTTCCCCAACCTAGTATCAATGATCAGGTAAGATGGACACTCTCCCAAAGGGGTGTTCTCTACTACCTCGGTATGGAACAAGATAAGGGACCTTCCCCCTTCACTCCATGGGCAGAGGTGGTGTGGCTTATGCAGAATGTCCCAAGATCGACTTTCATTTTCTGGATGGTGTGTCAGTGGAAGCCTTACAACCAACACAAAGTGGAAACAATGGGGCTTAACAGATTCTAACAGATGTGGTCTTTGCAACCAAGAGCAGGAAATTGTGGGAGGGATTCAACGTGTCAATGCGCCCTTTCAATAATACTCTGTCACATAAACTATGGATCATCTTTTTTTCAATTGCAGCTTTTCAAAACAAGTGAGAGATGATATTCAATTGCAGCTTTTCAAAACAAGTGTGAGATGATATAGTGACAGCATGTTGTATCCCTAGGACTGGTGGTACTTGGTCGGATAAGGTGAATTGGATCACAACCATGGTTTTGAATCGTGGTATCGGTACACGTAACAGGTCACGATGACAGTATAACGATATTGGAAGTATCAAGTCGAATATGTAACAGGAATTGAGAGTCGCACTCGTAAATTTTTTGTAATCACTAGAAAATTTCTTAAAAGTTAATGATATGCACGATTTTGCTCCAATTTATTACTTTTTAATACTTTTAATTATTTTAGTCATTGTTATAGCTCTTGTAAAAAAAGTACTTATTGTATACGATTTTATATCAAAGTAAGAAGAAAGTACAATAAGATTCATTCATTTTTTAGCAACATCTACTAAATCTAATAAGATAAAATTTTACGTTTAAGTTTGTAATAATAAATAATTAGATATAATTTTAGGACTTACTAAACACTTTGACCATTCATCATTTCGAATCTTATGTTTGATAAATTTAAATCACTAGATTTATAATCAAAAATGAGTTTTTTTGAGTCCTTAGAATAGAGACAAAATATATTATTATTGTTACGTATCGACCGATACTGTTACACATCGGTCAATAACGGCCATAATGTAACGATATCAGTCATTATATCAATAAATTTTCTACACACCAATATATCAATTATATAACAACCGTTACCTTATGTAACAGTCTATATTTATATTTAATACCATAATCACAATGCCTCCTTCAAAACTGATGTTGTGAAAACAGCTCTTTCTGTCACTATTTATCACATATGTTGGTGTCTACTTCATTAACATGTAATTAAAGTACATTGATTAAAATTAAATAAACCTGAAATAATCGAGTCAAACCCATATTGAAAGCGTTGGAAATTTGGGTTTATAAAAATTTCTTCGGATAATTTAATTAAAATGTCTGTTTTAAACTCATTAAAATTTTAAAAAATATAATTCATAAATTAAATCAAACATTTAATTTATACAAAAATATTTATTTTAGACATAAAAACACCCGTTTTCAACTGCATTAAACTGAACAAACACACGATGAGTGCAAATGACATGGTGAAAACTGAAAATGATCCTTTGTTTTTGAGAAATGAAATGGCTAATATTGATGCTTATGCTAATTAACCTGCAGATCTAGAAGGCAAAAGCTGTACTCCTTTCTGACTTGGAAGCAGTCTAATTAGACTAAGTTTTCATCACAAACCCCACTGACCTGTCAAGAGACTACACTTATTTATTTACTTTCAACCAACTTACAGCAGACTTGCAGAGCCATCTTTACCAAGCCTAAAATTATTATATGATTTTGATTAATTATGAAATGTCCTGTTTATTGTCCCTAACCCCACTGACCTGTCAAGAGACTACACTTACTTACTTTCAACCACCTCACACTAGACGTGCACAGTCATCTTTCTAAGAATTTAATTGCAATAATTATGTGTGCGTGCATGTGTTAAATTTTAAATTAAGACCTTAGTCCCCACCTATTCTTATATTTATAAATCACAATGTATATCATAATTAATGTATAAAAAATTGCTACAAAATAGGTCACATATATACTAATAAATCATACAAATATCTTACATGATAACAAGTAACTAAGATGTATTGAGCTCAATAAACTTTCTATTACAAATCAATTGATTAGGCATATTCAATCTACTATCTTTTAAATTAACTAATCCCATTTTTATCAAAATTAAAATCCAATGAGTTCATGCATGCTCACATAATAGAAAAACTTTACCACCTTTACTAAATCTAAAATTATATTTTATTTTAATTAATTATGAGTTATCATGTATATAATTTTTTTTTTTTTTGTATATACTGGATGGATGAAAGAAAAATTGTACCTTAGTGTGTGCACTGTGCACATGTACTAAGCTACAAATCTAAGCCGCATCTCTAGAAAAATGAGACTTTATCATCTCGGGACCTTAGTCCCGACCAATTCTCATATTTATAAATCATAATTCATAAAGAAATACTAAAAAATAAGTCACACATATATGTAATAAACAATATATATGACTTACGTGATGACATATAGTTAAGGTGCATTGAGTCCAATAAACTTTAAATCATAAATTAATTAATTAGATATATAATGTCTGCTCCTTTTCAAATCAAACATTTTAACTAATCCATTTTGTCAAAATTAAAATTCAATGAGTTATGCATACCCACGTAATAGAAAAAGTCTTTACCATATTTACTAAATCTAAAAATTATTAATTCTGAGTTACCATGTATATAAAAATTATTGTTTTTTCTATTTTTAAAATGTTGATATATTATACATATTACAGGTCAAACCAATAGTCCCACATACAATAATTTCTACCTCCACTTTCCATATATATAAACCCTCTCACCTCAGTTACTCCATCAACACTCTTTTCTCTCTCTCTTTGGAAATCAAATGGCTTTGGAAGCTCTGAATTCCCAAACCACGGCCACTACTCCGCCATTCAACCATGACGAACCGGACCTCCAGTATTCTCTTCCGCCATGGGCCAAGAAGCCGGCCAAGCGTCCCCGTACAGCTAACTCACTCACCGAAGAAGAAGAGTACCTCGCCCTTTGCCTCATCATGCTCGCACGAGGCGGCAACACCACAACCACCGCTGCCGCCGCCACCCACTCCCCTCCGCCTCCAACGTTGACCCGCAATTACAAGTGTACAGTCTGTAACAAAGACTTTACGTCATACCAAGCACTTGGCGGACACAAGGCCAGTCACCGGAAACTCAGCGGAGCTGATGATTATTCCATCGCCACCATCACCACCACCACCGCTAATACTACTTCCATGTCAAACGGATACTCCTCAGGTCAACACAAGGGGGAAGACCTACAAGTGCTCCGTATGCCACAAGACCTTTTCGTCCGGACAGGCCTTGGGTGGACACAAGCGGCGCCACTATGACGGTGGCAGCAGCAACAGCAACAGCAACAGTGGCGGCGACAGTGTTGGTTTGTTTTTGAAACATTGTCACCTAGACTTTGACTTGAATTTGCCGGCCTTAGCCGGAATCTTTCCCTCATCTTGACGTTAATAAGGTTAAAAAAAGTCAACATTCCGGCGAAGACGAGATCAAGAGTCCATCGCCGGCGAAGAAGCAGGAAGTGTTTTCCTCAGAAGTTTAGAGCTAGTCAGTCCAAGTGGACTTTTATGCTGTTATTTTATTTTTCTCTAAATTTGTATAGAAAATTATCAATTTATTTTGTTAATTAAATTCTTTAGTTGAACTTGAAAAAAATTCATTGATTTTTTTCCTCCTTTAGATGCATCTCTCTTTGAATCCTAACACCTATCTTCCAAGCATGAATTTTTTTTAAAAAAAGCAGTTAATTGTAATTTTAATATTTGTGAACAAGGATTGATTATTATATCATAAATGTTGAAATTATATTAAATCTTTTCACAATCTAATACTAAGAAAGTAATGTGTTGTACGAACTTAATCAATTTAATAAAATCTTATATTAATTATTTAGAATTAGTTATATAAATTTTGTCTAATTATTTTATTTTATTTAACAGCATTTTTTTATTTTTTATTTTAAATCAATTTAAGTTTAGTCTCATTATTCCTAGCCCCTCCTCAATGTGAACTATTATCAAACTCAACTCATTAAATTAAAAATATATATATATATGGTAAAAAATGACTAACTAAAATTAATGTTATTCAATTTTATTATGTAAAATATACTTAGAATAGCATATGCATATTGGAATAAATACCTATTATTTTTATTGTTTAACCTAACTACACATTAAAATGACAGTTTTAAAAATAAGAAAATTGCACTGGGCCAAGTGATTGTTTTTTTAAGGAATGCCAACGGGGTGGGATATTCCTTCTCCATTTCTAATTTCGTTTATATTCTTTATTCCTGATTCCATCGCTATTAGTTCACTCCGAACCTCACTTGTCCCGCCCTAAGTCTTGATATTTTTTTCCAAAATAAGATAAAACTTTTTTTTGGTATGTAAATTAAAATTTTATTGTCAAAACAATTAATACAATAAAAAATAATATGAGTGTAATATAAATTATTGATAATACAAGTGTCTATAGAGATTAAACAAAAATTAATATATAAATAGGGTTGGGGCGGGGCGCCTAGAAGTTCATCCCGACCTTGCCCCGACCCCACCGTAACTCTGATATTTTTTTTTCGAAGTAAGTTAAAACTTTTTTTTTTTGTGGTATGTAAATTAAAATTTTATTGCTAAAACAATCAATACAAGAAAAAATAATATGAGTGTGATATAAAAAATCTTAAAACTAATTTTATATAGTGCGGATTTATTGATAAAGCTAGTGTACATAGAGATTAAACAAAAATTAATATATAAACAGGATCGGGTCGAGGGCGGGGATAGAGTGACCATCCCCCACCCTTGTCCCTGTCCCAAACCAGACTAGGTTTTTAAGACTCCACTCAATTCGTTTATAAACACTTTCATACCTACTTCATTAGAGATGGATCCTTGACAGACCAGATAACTAATCATTCCTAAATTTTATCAAATGGCAGTCCAACAACAACAATAATAGATATTACACCTGAATTATCCCATCTCAAAGTCTACCATTAGATGGGTTACCAGGTAGAAATTGAGGTGGGAGGGCCACCTTTATTGTTCCAGAAGCCATTGTCACACTTACCTGTCAAAAAAAATGATTTATATATATAACAGAAGGAGAACCCTATACTACGCCTAAACTCCAATAGATCAATTATGATAAGTGGTGTGGGAGTTAACATATCCCAGTAAGCTTTCATTAATAAGGAGCCGGAGCCATTTCCTAACCTAAAAGCTTTTGAATATGTCAATATGAATACATTTATCCAAATATATTGGTTGGTCGGTAGATCTAATCTTGTAATTCAATATTTATTTATTATGGTATCACTAACAGCCACAAGACTGAGGACAGAGATGGCCAAGAATTTACACTTCTGTTTTGAATACATCATCATGTATATATATTTTAGTATATTTATAAAGCCCAAATTAAAGTTTGATTCCATGACAACACGTTTTTACTTGAAAGAAAGCATGCCAATGAACACATCACATCTACTAAAACAGATAGAAACATTTAATGTATTGAATTGCTTCATGCCATGCGCAATCAATTTGATTCAATTGTTTGGTAGAAAGCTCATCTCCAATCCAAGTTTATTTTATGAGAAAATGGTCATGAAATTGAGATGGGTCTGATTTAGCATTGATCTAAAGCCCTTAAAATGAGAAATAAAAATCATCTTCAAGTAAGAGGTCAAGATCTGACCATCCATGGACTGGATGTGCAGGTTTTGGAGGGTGTAGTACTGCTTCTACATGACACTGGAAGTTGGGTTTAGGGCTTTCATGGACACGTTGAGTTAATGGGCCACGAGAGAAGGTGATGTAGGACTGATATTCTCTCTGTCAAAATCATACATCTATGTTTTTGAATTATCTCATTAGTCTACAATTTATAAATTTGAGTACATTTCAAATTAGTTATTTTAGATAAAAAAATTTTATTTTTTAATAAGATTAATTTATTCTAATAAGATTAGGACTTTTAATATTTATAATATTAATAATACTTTTAAAGAATTTGTTTTCTGAGTTAATTATTTTCCTTTTTGGGTTGACTATTTCTCTTTTGGGGAAACTATTCTCTGTGATGGATATTAACATTTCATACTGCGTCAAAAAAACTCAAACTCTCACAAACAATGGCACTAATCGTTTAATGGTAGAAACTGATTGAAAATTGGCTATGGACCTTCTCAACTGTGACTATTTTCGGTTAGATTGAGCTATGGTGTGTGGGAGGGCCAGGATTACTTGAATAGAGCATGCAAGTTCTTAGCCTAGTGTAACTCAATTGAAGATAGGATTCATTATTTTTCATTATGTTTTTAGGGTAAATTATACTGACATCTCTTGAAGTTTCTAACAATTACATTGATTTCTTATTTTACATAATAATATACACAGACCTACCTCCACTCAATTTCTTCATTAAAATGACAAAATTACCATTTTTATGTTTTTTTTGTCAAATTTTTAAATTTTAACCATTTTTTATTTTTTAAATAAATATTGATAAAAATATTAAAATAAAAATGAGTTATTTATCTTAAATTTATTTTTATATAAAATAATACTAAAACCTTAAAAAAAAAGTTAGAAAAATTGGTTAAACTAAAAAAGTACAAAAATAAATAAATAAAATGGACAATTTTGTCATTTCGAATAAAAAAATTTGATTGTAGAAGGTATCTGTATATTATTATGGGAGTATCTGTATATTATTATGTAAAGTATGAGATATCAATATAATTTGAAAAATCTCAGAAGAAATCAGTGTAATTATCTAAAAAAAAGTTAGGGTAATTTATCTTTTTTTAATACAAGAATAGAAAATAAGAAACCAAACTCATGTCAATTGCATAAAGATAAATATTTATACTACTTGAATAAGCTCTCAATTTTTCATATAATATTATCTAAAAATTCCCTTTATTGCACTTTTCAGAAGATCTAAGTTTTTAGAAGCTTATATTTTTCCTATTTTCTAGTACTCTTTTTTGGTAAGTTATGTTATGTACTTCCCAGTCAAGTTTGAGAAAGAATGCTTGTGCAGCATTGCTCTTTCTTTCCCCTCATTTCTCTTGCCTTGAAAAGCATTTGGTTGCCTCTGTTTATTTATTACTATTTTGATGGCTATAATTGTATAAAAAGTCATATTGGTATTCCAACATAGTTCCCATAAAAATATTAATCCTAAAGGCAAAGACCAAGGCATGAAGGGAAAGTCAATGGTCTTTGTTTGTGGCCTAAAGTCTACTTTAGTTTGGTAAGAGAGCTTCCTGTTTAGCCTCTATGAAATTAAATCCAGTCAAGCACTATGTTCTCTCCCTTGAAATTTAATTAATTTAAAACATTTTTTTTCCAAACAGAAAATATATTCTACAATCGTTTTTTTAAAAGTAATAAGAATTTCTTAATTTTAAATTTGAAAATTTTAACAATTATAATAATTACAGAGACAAACAACGAAGAAAAATAAATTACACATCATTCTAATAAAGAAGTAAGAATAGAACTCACAATATTCTCTTTAAAAGAAGTCATGAATTATTAAGCTATCCCAAATTCACTATTGTGCTATGACTTTGATTTGCGTGGTTCCATGTAGTATTGCATTATGATTTTTAATTAGTTGAATCCATAATCTTTTTTTTAGGCATTTTTCAAAATTTAGCTGTGGTGATAAGACTTTAATTAAAAATGAGTGACTACACGAAGAAAAGAGGTTCACTCTATAGTTTATAGTCATATTTGACAATATTATAAGTAAAACAACTCATATTGATGGTGGATAGATGTGATACATACTAAAAATATGTATTTTGTTTCAAAATTATTGTAAGATTCTTTAGTTTCTATATTTAAACATATCTCAATTTAGTTATTTTAGATAACAAATCTATTTTATTAGTTTTATAAGGATTAATATAAAAGTTGTGGTTTTTTTTATTTAAAATATTAGTTTTTTAACTTTATAAATATGATGTAATACATCTTTATCATTAAATTTTTTATCAGTAAAATATTTCAAAATTTAGAAATTTATTCTCTTGTTTGAGTTAATTTTCTCCGTTGGATTTAGAATTCCCCGTATTACTTGAAAATCAAGGAATTCGATAAATATGGATCCAGTGGTATCAATAGATTCCACAAGCTCTTTTATAGAAGAAGAAAAGAAACTTATATGACAATAATCACCGTTAAAGATGAAGATGAATCTGAATTAGTGAAAGATAATTTTGATAAGATTGAAGTTGTAGTATTAGATCAAGAAGATAAATTTTCTTGTTATAGGAGATTTATTGTCATCAAAATAAGAGCCTAGATATTCAAGTTTTATAGAAGATACTAAAGAAGAAATTTTTGAGTTCACGATTCTTCTTGAAAAAATTCAATTATTAATACTAAGTTGTGGAGGACGAGTACATCTAATCAAATTAAGTACAAGTTCTTTTCAAGTAAAAAAAACTGATGTATAACAGATATAGTACTTACCAAAAATATTTATTTGTAGAACTTATTCTCTTGTTTGGGTTAATTGTTTCCCATTAAATTGAGGATTTCTTATTTTTCGATATTAACATTGGTCGTATACATTATTCGCATTTTTATTTTACATTATATCGTCTGTGCAATAGATTAAGCTAGTTGCCTATCTTAATGTAACTTAGTTCTATAAGTTTTAAAATCGAAACAACTCCAATTTTATTTTTTATTTTTAAAAATTGAACCAACCCAATTCATTGAGAACGCCTCTAGAGCTACTTGAGTTTAGAAAACTTGTCAACTTGATATTACTTTTGAGAGTTGACCCTTTTCCAATAAGCCCAAGCCCATAACTTGGGTATTAAAGTGTGGCCACAACTTAGGTTTTTAAGACTATACATATTTTCCCATCTAATGAAGAAGAACCATAAAATGGTTAGAAAATGTATTAAAACATGTAGATGTTATTTTAGATTCATGCTCCTTAATCATTAGATTCCACTGCATCCTTTCCACAATTTTATTACAAATGTTTTGACTAAATGAAACTACCAATATCGTCTGTACTTGAGAGAATTGAATTTTTAACGTCAACCTTCTTTAAATGAAATGTCAAGACTTTATTCCAATGATATAAGAACTTTTGCCTGTATTATAATTACTTTGACGAAGCCACATGATTTTCATAGTTATAAAAATATATATGATAAATTCTTAAAAGAAATAATAACGAACAAATTGAATTTTCATACAAAATCTACCTAAGTTGTACCCCATAATTTGAGAAAATTTGAAAAATAAGATTCTCCAATAATTTTTTTCTCAAATTTGAGGAAAAAAATTTTCTAGCCCCCAATACTTTTTTGAGATCTTCAGCCAACAATCCACAAAATTTATGAAAATTGGCACCAGATTTAATGAAAAATTAACCCAACAAGTCCTTCAAACCGAGTATCTAAATTGTGTTCCAGAAGTGTGTGCAGATGTATTTTTTTAGGTTTGAGGTGTGTGAAGTCATTTGGTGATGGTTTGGCCATTTCTGGACATTTTGGGTACACAAAACTCAAATAAACTTTTTATGGACAAAAATAGGCTTCCAACATGCACCAATTTCGTGACTCATCAGATTCAACCTCCCCACATTCACAAAAATCGGAACCGCGAACAATGAAATAATGGAAATCAAAAGGGAAACAAATCCAAATCGTGCGGTTATCGTCAACATCTTCAAAATTAAAATTTAAACCAAATCCGGCATTGCAAATCTATTCAGAAAACTTCCATATAAATAAACATAGAGTCGTTGAAAAAATTAGGATTTTCAAGCATTGCAAACAGTGAAATTATGAAAAATTTACTCACTCAAAGAAGGAAGAATCATAATCTCTTTCAATTTTCACTAATTTGAGAAACAAATAGTGAAAAAACACACAAAGCATTGATTAGATTCAACACAACCACGACAAAATGGGGGTGAAAAGTAGGTAATCGCACTTTTACATTATAATCATCCGAGTTTATGAATTTCAATCTATATTTGAAATAAATTGAAAAAATTACTTAGTTCAAACAACTATATATAAATCAATGGAAAATTATGTTTAACTTAAGAAACATATGCAAATTTCAATGTTGTAACAAAATACTATCAATAACATGTTCAAAATGAATATTCATTATCATATTGATATATTCATGCAAACTATGTTTACACATTCAAACAACTACCAAAAAAAATAGATTAAAAGAAGATAAAAAGCAATGAACAACCAAAACGAAAATGTCAAAAGTGTAGAATATGATAGTAGTGAAATTTCACTATCTTTGACAAAAGGCATTGTAATTTTACTGTAACAATTCAAAATAGTGAAATCTCACTGTTTTGTTAAATAGTGATTCTCTTCGTACCAAAAAAAAACATTTGTGAAAAAACATCCTTAAATAAGATTTTAAACATTGTTCATCAACACATATATCCTTTATATAAATGGGGTGCTAAGAAATCCCAACTTGTTGGCATTGGTATTCAGAAAATGTAGTTGGAATTGGTTTACAACAAAGAATATATAGTTCCTTTGTCTGCCTTCATTTCCTCTACATATACCTTTGGGAGCCTCTTACACAAGCATTGCTTAAGGCTACTTACAAAGAGAAAGTAAAGGTAATTTAGACAGGTAAATTTTGATCTTCAATGAAGAAATCAATGAGATTTGTTATGAAATAGGAAAATAGAAACCTAATTCCATGGCATAGTCCTCCAAAAGAACTAACCCTAACAATATGAGATTGAATCTTTAAAATTAAAATTGATTAGAATTAAAATCAAATAAGTTCATATTTTGAGATACTTTACCTCGAGTTCTAATTAATTACCCTCAAGAAGTAGCTCAAGTGGTAATAGGTTTAGGAATAAGTGTTTAACACACACCAAGTCCTTAATTCAAATTCTACGGAATGCGTATTTCTTTGGAGGGCAACCAATCTTAGATTTATCTGATCAATGTGGAGAGCCAGTTTTGTATGCCAAAAAAAAAAAAAGCTAATACCCAATTCGACAATGCCAAAACAACTTCTCTTTAAAATGAAATATGAATGAAAGGGTAAAAATTGACCATAATCATTGCATTATGTTAGTAAGTAACTTTCAGAAATGAAATGGTATTTTTTTTAATGCAATCTTGATGGAAATGATTAATTATCAAGAATCTTGAAGGGAAAGGGAAGCTGCAAATTCATTGGACCACATTACAATGATAACTAGAACTCATAAAAAAGGTAGCACGGTGAGTTTTGATGAAGCATGTGAGGAAGATCTTTTGTGTTCAAGTTCTTGGTTTAGAGCACTGTCTATCATGATTAATATATGGTCCCCTGGATAATATTTAAGCATGGATTAGTGTCCAATGCAAATTAACTAGATTATGAGAATCTGTGGCCATGTGATTTCCAATTTAAGTAGGTAACAATTAGCCTCTTATTTCAATTAAATTAGTAAGAGTATGTATTTTTTCACTCCTAAATAAAAAATGACAAGACTTACTACTATAAATATAGGTGGGACCTATCACATTTTCTCTAGAAAGAGAAGTGAGAAAATGGTGTAAAAAAAAACCTGATATACTTAGTATTTTTGCACTCGATTTGGACCGTCACCCACTCCTCCTCCAAACATACCCCTAGTCACTTAGCTATTTCTAGCTGTGTGTCTGTGTGTCTCATAGAGGATATTAAGCTACAATATGCTGAGATGATTTCCTCCTCGAATTTAGGAATTTTTTATTGAAGTTGGGAAATAATTGTTTTAATAAGGTGAAAATACGTTGAGATGATGTGGTTAAAATCTCTCTTTATAAGATAGATCAGAGTTTAAATCACATACTATGCGTACACACATTTAGAATAATTTTTTCCTCCACTCATTGTACCCAAAAAAAAAAAAAAAAAAATTCAAAAACGAAATTGGGTACAATTGGGAAGCTCCAACAAGTAGAGAGCCAGATCAAATGTTGAGGGTCAAAGTTGACATAAATCAAACACAAATTGACATCCTTTTCTTGAAGTGGACACAGAACAAAAAGGTTGTGAGGCATTGCATTATGACTATAAAGATCCAAATTAGCAATAAGTCCACTGACTAAATCATAAAGTGATACTCCCAATCCGACCAATAAGATCTTTCCTAAGATTGTGATTCAAATTCGGTTGATAGCTAACGACATGTCTTCAGTAATCAATCTCCTCTTCCATAGATTCTCTAGATCTAACTTTTAGATATAAAATCAGAGCCAGATGAGCTAAACAGAAAGACTTGGAATGTGTTGGGTAATCAGATTCTTAATTCAGAGAAAGACTAATAAATCTAAGTATTATTATTGGAAAACACAAAGTCTCTTATTCAAACTTCCATAGAGTGAGAAAAAAGTTCAGTGTTAAAATAGTATGAAGAAGTTGTATGATTATTTAAATCGATTGTAAACATGTAACATAAATGATATCATGTTGATACTTTAATTTAAAATATAAATCATATGTCAAAAATTATTTTAAATAATCATGAAATTTTTCCATACTACATTACTATTAAACTTTTTTCCTACCAATGGCGGATCTACAACCACTCTAGGGGGGCTGTGGCCTCTACAAAATTTTGAAAATTGGATATTTTACTCCTATTTTCAATAGAATTTTTTTTTAAAAAAAAAATTGAAGTTGCCCCTCCCCCCTCAAAAATTTATTCTTATTCCTATAAGAAACTCTTTTAAATTTAAATTTAAATTTTTATGTTTTTACACCTAAGTCCATGGTTAAGTCCACAACTGTTTCAATCAAAATGAAAACTTGTGAGAAATAATTGTAAAAGAAGGTTCAGATTTACTATTAAACCATGCGACACAAAGCGATTATGGTTGACGAACTCGATTCGGGTCATTAAAAAAAAGGTATTATTATAGGAATGTGTTAAAATGGAGGAGAATATGAAGTACCTAGTAGCAAATGTATATGAGTTTTCATGATATTTGGTGACAATGGGGCTTAGGGGATTGGAACATGGCATGTGAGGTGGAGGGAATAAAAGATTGGATAAGAGAAAAGGGATGTGGTCTCAATTTGGCCACTTGGTGAAGGGGAGGGGGAGATGTTCATCAGTGTGATTGGACTAGTTATTAAAATAAAAAGGGATTATCATATAGAGAAATACTTGTATTAGTCGTAAGTATACGACACTCGCGATCAGATTAAGTTGTGCATTACACACGCATAACATTTCTCTTATCATATGTATCAAACTTTGCTGCCCACAATATCATGATGCCATCTCATTCTTTGATTTCTTCACTTCCAAATTTATCATAGATGATCTTGTGATTTTCCACAAACATCAGGAATTAAATCAGTTATGTGTTTTCTCTGTTTCAATCTCCCTTTTTTTAAAATTTTTAGTTGATTCAGTTAAATCAACTACTTTTTAAAATACAGTACATGATTAAGAGGTGTTTGGAGAAGAGGGGCACATCTTTTACTCTATTATAAAATTATATCCTAAACGTATTTTTAAATATTTTAAAAATTAAAATACACCTTTCAAAAACTCAACTACAAAATAATTTTACAAAATTTTTCTAAATACATACCAAAACGGATTTTGATTTCCCAGTCGTTGCTATCACCCCAAATGAGTCCTACAATAGATAGGAAATAAAAAGTTTACAGTAAAAGAATTCTAAATCCATGTACAAGCAGCTAATTATTGCTAAAGATGTAACTATGAAAAGACTATGCCAGTCAATAGCTTTTTTAAAAAAATTCTATGCAATTCGATACAAGTGTTATTTTTATGTAAAAAGTGTAACTTCGGTTTATCTCTTTACTCCGTTGTATTAAAAATAATAATTATGTAAAATAAATTCTTAACTCTATCCTAACTAAGAGCATCTCTAATGTAAAATATTATATATTTTTATGTCAAAGTTGTATGAAGTGAGAAAAAAGTTCAATGTTAAAATAGTATGAAGAAGTTGTATGATTATTTAAAAAAGTTCATAGAATGGACTCTTGGAAAGGTAGTTATCTAGGTTGTTGGACGAGTTTAAATATTACAGTTGAATATTTAAAGTAATCACATTTGCTTTGCTAGTAAGAATAACAAATGGGATAGTAAAACTATTTTTTCTGTTAATTATAGGAGAATGAATAACTTTATCATGTTTTGACAAGTTATGAAGCACGAATACTTTATTTTGATTCACGTGTTCGTGTCGGACACTGACACTCTCGGACACTTTCTTGACACGCGTCCAAACACTTGAATCATGGATGTTGATGATTAAATGAAGAAGTTCTTTAGTTTTTATTTAATAATTTTGTTATTTTAATATATCTTAATAATATTTTTAAAATTTGTGTGTTTTATGCTAATTTTAATTAAAATAACATCAGATTTTTATTATATTGTCATATAAAAAATATAAAAAAATTATATATATTCAACGTATCCCTAACGTGTCCGTGTCCTATTTTTTAAGAAATAAGGTGTCTGCGTGTCCGTGTCGAATGTGTCGTGTCCGTGTTTCGTGTCTGTGTCTGTGCTTCTTAGTTGACAAGTCAAATAAGTATTTCAAAAATAAATATTTAAAAAAAAATTATTTATTGATACTTTTTCAAAATATCTATTTTAATCTTAAAAATATTTAAACAAAGAATTCAAACAAATATCCAATTACTTTAAAGATTTGTTTGAACATAAAAAATTTAAAACGGGCGGTGCACCAGTCATGCAAACACAGACTTCTTGGGACAACCACAAATATGTACATTGAGGGCCATGAATCAGTGTGTGTGCATCACATGGAATTTTATATCTTTATCTTAAATAAGTACTGTTTTATTCTCAATCAAGTATTAAGCATTGGTAATTAGTATAATAATGAGCAAAACCCAAAAGTGTAATCTTAAGAAAAAGTGCAAAGTAGAAGTTGGATGAAGTTGAGCTCTAACTCCCAAGTGAGAAGTAATAATGAGTAAGCCATGTGACACCCTGTGCCTGGCCCATACCATAATATCGCGATAATTTGGAAGTATAATTCAGGATACAACTTTTTTTTATTATTTACTAATTTTTAAACTTTTAATAAAAAGATTAAATAAATAAATGAGATGGATGGCATTATTATCGAAGTACGAGAGGGGATGGATGAGTCGTTTTCCTGTACAAAGGGGCTTTCTCTCTCTAAAACCAAGTAAAGTTTGTACTTGCTAAAGGGGGCAACAAAGTTGAGCTTGTCAGATTGGCGTGCCTGGCACTGTAGCCTGTAGAGAGAGAAAGAAATGGGTGGGGCTCATTGGCTGTCAGCTCAAAGAAGCCAACCCACTTCTTAGTCGGAGCTGAAAGGCTGAAATAGAGGGAGAAAAATGAAAATTGCGAAATTTTACATAGAAATATCAATATATTGTAATGTGTATCTAATTTTAGATTCTGGGTATTAAAGTTTGAGTGGAAAAAAAAAGAGATGAGAAAGGTGGTGGTGGGGGCGGTGGTGCTGATTCTAAAGAGATGAGATGAGATGATATTGTGGGAACATTCTGAGCTTGGCTTTTTGTGTAAACATGGTGTTGCTGGGGTGGCTGGCAAAGATGAGAGACAACTCATCTTTTTGATGGGTGGTTTTTTGTGTTTTTGTTGGGTCGTTTCGGTGATAGGTAATGGTGGTGGGGTTCTTGGTTTTGTCCCTCAGATAATATTACTGTAGCAGTGCTCGTGCACTGTGTATTCTGCTTTTTTTTCTCACTGGTATTGATTCTTGCTACGTAGCCAATGTGTGGGGGTTTGCATTAACTTTTATGGAGGTTTGCGGGTTCATAGCTGGGTTTTAGAGATCGCTCAGGTTGGACACTCTCTCTCTCTCTTCATTTGATCTTCTTTGGGTTTCTTTCACACTTCTGATGATCTTTGATGTGATTAACTCTGGGTCTGGTAACTTAACCCAAAAAAATAGAAAGTTCTGGGTCTGGTTAGAGTTGCTGTCATATGGTAATAGAGGAGATTTACTTTTATTTTAGATCATTTTCTGTTTCTGGGCTCTGTTTAATTGTCTTGTGTTTAGTGTGAAAATGATACGGGGAGGTGCTTTTGGGTTGTGTTTTCGAGTTGAACATGTGTTCTTGTGGTGGGTTTTTAGTTCTTTGTTTGGTCATTTCATTGGGTTGGTTTCTGTGTTACATGCTGAGTGAATTTTGATGCTTTGTTTTGGGCAATTTTTGTTCTCAGTTTCACTAGTAGTTGGAAACAATTTTGTTGGTACTTGTAGTATCGTTGGTTTGTTCACCTATGTAAATTGATTTTCATGATCTTCCAAAAATAATTGATGCTTGTTGTCTACCAATTTGGTGGTATCTTCAACTCATACCGAGATGTTGTTTTCTGTGGCAGGTGTGAGAAGATTGGTAAAGGAATGTGGATTCTAGGGTTTGGGTTCTGAAATGTTGTGCATCAGAGGACGCCTTGAGAATTATATATAGCGATAGAGATAAATACATATTATATAAATATATATACATATACGGAGAAAGAGAGAGATTAACAAATAGGAGGAGGATCGGTGGTGTCGGGGAGAGCAAGTGGGGGTGTCTCTGGTTTTGAGAATCAGTATCTTGGGGGAGCAAGTGTTTGTGAGAGAGTGAGTCTGTTGGCTATGTCTCCTGGGCTGACCCTCTTTGCCCGGGCTCCGTGGGCTCTGCTACCAAGCAAGGAGGCAAACTCTTATTTGGCTCTCTTCCCATTCAAGAGAACCATTTGTTAACAAATCACACAACCCCCATTCTCTCTCTCTCTCTCTCTCTCTCTCTCACACTCACTCTCACACACACGCACACACACACACAGACACACACACCTTGGTTTGTGGAAAAGATTCGGTCATACTAGAAAATACATCACTTTCTCAGCTTCGATCCATCCTTACCTTTCCTTGAACCCCAGAAAGTTTGTCACATTCAGAAATTCAATTCTCCCGTCTGTGGTTCTCCCTTTCTTTTCTGGGAATTTAATTCCTCATCTTCTTTTCTGAGCTATAAGGGATTTCATTTTGTGGAGGTAGTGAATTTGCAGAAATTGTTAAGAGGTTGGAATTGGGATCTTACAGGTAAAACAAAGTTTTCACCAGCCAAAATGAAGTTCATGAAACTTGGATCAAAGCCTGATTCATTTCAGACTGATGGAGACAATATCAGGTCAGTGTGTAACCTTTTTGTGAATCATATTCATTGTCTTTCTTTTTTGCAAAATTTTATTTTGGGTGGGTTGTTGCTATTGTATTTGTGGTCACTAATCTTCATCGTAATCCTATCATTTACACCTTGCTTGATAAAAAGTGATGAGGAAAAGGGAAGGAAAGAAGAAAGAGATGGACTAAGGCCATCTCTGGGGGTGACTTAAACTCAAACCCAAATTTCACTTAAAATTTGAGTGAAGGTTGAATTTGAGTTTCACGTTTTCCAATGGTCTTACTCAAATTAAGTTTGAGTTATAAATTTGAATTTATAACATATTTGGATTTGAGTTTGAGTAAAAATAGATTTTGTATGGATTTGAATCTAGGGTTGGAGAAGGTTTTACTCATACCCAAACTCAAATTTAAATAAGAATTTTCTTGTTAGAAAAATAGGAACAAAATAGGTAATCACAAACTCAATTTAAATTTGAGTTTGGATTTGAGTATCCATTGGAGATGTCCAATTTTGCTTTCCTCTCAAAAATGGGTGGAAAGTGAGAGGAGAAGGATAAATGAGTTTGTGATTACCCATTTTGTTCCATTTTTCTAAAAAGAAAATTCTTATTTTACCTCTTCTACTCACATGATAAAAATTAATCATTTTCTTTCTTTTCTGTTTCCAATCTTTTCCAAATAAGAGGAAGGATTAACTCCATTTCCTTGCAAGAAAAAGGGTTATCACTGTCCTTCCCTTCCCTTTCTTCTCTCCTAACTAATACTATGCTTCCATTTTCATTCCCTTCTACTTATCAAAGCATAGTGTTAGGTTTTTCTTTCAGTTGGATTTCTTTGTTCATATATCTTCTATATTGTAGGATTTGTTTTTTCGCATATTATTATTAACTTGAAATGTTTATTTTGGCTATTTGATTCCCATCTTGTCTCTAATATTTACACCTCCATATTTATTATTTGAAAATGGTAGCCTTTTCAAATTGATTTGGGGCTATTAGACACTGAAAAAAATGAAGCTTCTATTTTATCTTTCCCCAGGCAAAGTAAGTTTGTTTCGTTGCAGTGATGATTCTCTACTGTAATGCTCTGCTTCTCTAATTGCTGAGCAATAAAGTGGAATAATATAGTGTGGCATTCAGAATTTCAGGAGTATATCCCAATTTTAGTTGACTATAGTGTGACCACTTTGATTAAAAAGGACATTGTATGGAAGTAATTTTGATGTTCAAAAAGCCTTTCCAAATGCCTGCTGTTTACCTGTTGCTGAGCACATGTTTTGTCAGAATTTCTAAGTATGTACGCAATATGTATTTCAGTTATATGCACTTCGTAATTATTTTAGGAGTTATCACTCAATTTCCTTTGCCAAAGGTGATTATTTGTATATTTGTAAATTTTAAGGGGAGGAGAAGGATATTTAATTTTTGGCTTGTCTTAAACTTTTGGTTGTTAGGTTTTTCCACCTTTTAGCCAACCCCAAATATTTGGGAATTAAGGCTTTGTTGAGTTGAGGTTTTTATACCTTTTTTGTGTTTGATTGATGACTTTAAGATTCAGTTTACGCGTTTATTTTGAACAAAGAGAATTCATAAATTACTCATTTAGAAATGCTGTCAAGATTGTTAGCAATCATTGCTGCTCAATTCTGAGGAATACTTCCTACATGCCTTTCGCGTTAACTCTCCATTCAACTGATATATCCCCCTACTCTTCCTGGTTTCTTTACAGTAGCATTTCGTGCATTCTATTGATTAGATTTATCATGACTTGTGAGCTAAGAAGCACAGATGTGGACACGGGACACAGATACGACACGACATGGATACACAGACATGTTATTTCTCAAAACAGTAGGACACGGACACGTTAATGACACGTGTAATATTTATAAATTTCTTAAATGTTTTATATAACCATATAATAAAAACCTAATGTTATTTCAATTAAAATTGGCAATAAAAATACATAAATCACAAAAATATTATTAAAATATTAAAATAACAAAGTCATTAAATAAAAGTTAAAGAACTTCTTCATTTAATCATCAACATCTATGATTTAAATGTCGGACACGTGTCCGGGAAGTGTCCGAGAGTGTCGGCATCCGACACATGTCCGACATGGACACGTGAGCCAAAATATCCGTGCTTCATAGCTTGTGAGCAAGAAGGCTTTTACTCCTTTTTCCATGCAGTATATGCCTATCATATTGTTTCTCATTTAAAATTGTGAATTTTTTTCCCCATATTTCAAAGTTAAAGAGCTTTCAATCAGATTTAGCATGGTAATTTCTGACTTCAGCCATCTGATGTTCATGCATTAAGATTAACATGAATGAGTGAGATCATGTAATATGTTTGTTTAGAATTGTTGGGATATAGTTTGAGTTATTTCTATATACATAAGACGAATGAGTATTAGATGAGGACTTTAGAGTTGTATTTGAGGTGTACTAGAGATTGTCTTGGGATGGTGGGACCTTGACTTGGCAGACTCAAATGAGAGAGGTGAAAGGTTTAAATGAGGAAGAAGATATTGGACCAATAGACCTGGAAAACGTTGTGTTAGGGGAATTATGTAACTGATGAGGCATGTGTGAACGCAGATGGAAGGCAGACTAAGGCACTGCTGTGGATAGCTTTAAGGCTTAAAGCTGTGCTGGTGCCAATAGAATCAGCTGGGCTTTAATGTGGTTATTGCATCATGCAACAGTTGAACCGGGAACAATGGATAACTCATGTTTTCAGGTTGGTTTATGTGGTTTATGCTGTCATCAGTAACTGGAGTTGCTCATTTGCTTCTGTGAGCCTCTACCCCATCTGTCAAGTCTAGAACTCATCTCCATGGAGTGTTGACGAGGTCACTGACGAGGTCACTCTGACCCACCTCCCACAAACACAACCTAGATCATCTAGAAAGAAACTTTGAATTCAGCAATCACCATTCCGACTCCAAATAAGTCTGGGATTCCTTACCATGTATTTCCCCCACTCTCTCTCTCTGTGCAACCAGGCAGACCACAATAGTTTTCATTCCATGAGAAATGGAAGTTATGGGTGCATATGAATTGATCAATGTATTTCTCATTTAAAATCTTCCTGGATTTAATCTTCTCAATTTTATGTGGAAAAAAATTTCTGATCTAATTATTTCTCTTGCTTTATATGATTTTATGTATCCTGTTGAATAAATTGAAAAATCTGATTCAATGACAAACTTCTTATCTTTCCTACCTTAAATGTGACTATATAGTTTAAGCCTTCTAACTTGATTCCAATTTTTTTTTTTTTGGTTAAAGATTAGATAATCACTGAAAATTCTTAATGGTTTTAAATCAGTTCCTGATTATAGTAATTTGAATTCCCACAGGATAGATTACAAACTGTGATAGGTAACAAAAATTCATGTATATTAAAGAAACTTCATTTAAGAGCTGATAGATTACAAAAATTCATGTATATCAAACCAGCATTTAAGAGCTGACACTATAATTTCATCTTGAGTTGACTTGGTAAATTTCTTACAATGGAGATATTTATTTTGTGGTGGAGATATTTAATATTTTTAGCTTTTAGCAATTTGTCATTAAGATTTTATAGTTCGACTGTTGAATGAAAATTTTATGTGGATCTGATTGTTCTTATGGCAAAGCATATTGGAGGATATGTGAAAACTCTTTAAATTAGGTTCCGTTGGTACTTATCACAGGATAACAAAGATAAGAACAGATTTTGGATTAAGATGATACAAATAGCATGTGTTTGTGAGATACTGAGTTCCACTATTATAATGTGTTTTTTTAAGAATAAGCTACTTTTCACAATTGTTGACTGTATACTCTGTTATTGTCTTCTTTATGTCTTGAAATGTTTGCAATCATTACTCCACTTGTCTACTCAGAAGAAATTTAAAGAGAAAAAAAGAAGATATAGAATTTAATAGTTTGATTTGTAGACTTTAATTTTCCCCTTCCAAACTTTGAGATATACTTTTACTCTTGAAATAAAAGTTGTCTTATATTTTTAGTTTTTTGTTTTATGTTATTTTCCTTTCAAATGACTTTGCAATATCATGATGAAGCTCCAATTAATCAGTGTAGTTTGTCAATTGGATTGTGTTTTCTATCTTCTTTTTGGACTTGCATTTTATATTAAACAACAAAGATTCTGATCAATGATAGTAATATCATTATTTTCTTGCACTGCTTGTTCTTACATTTTACTACTGAAAAGACATTTGTGTATCAAGTTTATCATGAACATGACTGGAGGAATATTTATATGTCCAGGTATGTGGCGACTGAGTTGGCAACTGACATAGTTGTTAATGTCGCGGATGTGAAATTTTATCTGCATAAGGTAAACCATATATAGACTTGTAAAGGATTCGATATATTCGTATGATAACCCTAATTTTATAGCTTGCCCCTTTTTAACTTCATTCATTTGTTTCTTTAGAAATAAAAAATAAAAAGGCTTAACATATATGAACAAATTAAAATTAGGGGTCCACGTTAATGTTTTGAACTGGTTAACCCAGCTGGGTACATAGGTTGATTTGACCTGGAACAACCAATTGATCATTATAAGTCTAACTAGGTGATACCCAGCCTCATCTTCTCTGCTTTTGAAAAATTATTCCAAAGGCAGGAATGAAGATTTTATCCAGTTCACTGTGGTTTATAATTAGCTTTAAGGACTTAATTAGATGTGAAATCACCCCAAAATCCCAATGGTTTCTGGTGTGGTCCTGCCTATTTAACTGGCTAGATTAGTGTGGGTATTAATGTTTTTTTTTTTATCAGCAAGGTAAATTATATATCAATAAAAGGGCCCCAAGAAGGGCAAACAGTGTGGGTATTAAATATTGATTCAAAATTCAGAAAGGAATATGAAATGATTTTTCGTGATCCAAAAATCAGGTCTAACCTATGTGTTTATGCACACTTCAGTAACATATGGTCATTTTGGTGATATTAACAAACTACAAATTTCTGCAGTTTCCCCTTTTGTCCAGAAGTGCCCGCTTGCAGAAGCTGGTTGCAATTACAAATGAGGAAAACAATGATGAAATCCACATACATGAAATTCCTGGTGGACCTTCTGCCTTTGAAATATGTGTGAAGTTCTGTTATGGTATGACAGTGACTCTCAATGCATACAATGTGGTTGCTGCGCGTTGTGCAGCTGAGTATCTAGAGATGTATGAAACCATTGAGAAAGGAAACCTCATTTACAAGATTGATGTTTTCCTTAATTCAAGCATCTTCCGGAGTTGGAAAGATTCGATCATTGTTCTTCAAACTACAAAGTCTCTTTTTCCATGGTCTGAGGAACTGAAGGTGGTCAGTCATTGCCTGGACTCTATAGCTTCCAAAGTTTCAATTGATACTTCAAAGATTGAATGGTCCTACACCTATAACCGAAAAAAACTCCCATCCGAGAATGGAAATGATCCACACTGGAATGGTGTAAGAAAACAGCAGATGGTTCCAAAGGACTGGTGGGTAGAGGACCTTTGTGAGCTTCAAATTGACTTGTATAAGCGAGTTGTAACAACAATTAAAACAAGGGGAAATGTGTCTAGTGATGTAATTGGTGAAGCCTTGAAAGCGTATGCCTCGAGAAGGTTGCCAGGGTTCAGCAAGGGTATGAATCAAGGTGGTGACACCGTAAAATATCGATCAGTGGTTGAGACCATTATTTGGCTGCTGCCCACTGAGAAAAGTAGTGCATCTTGCAGTTTCTTGTTCAAATTGTTACAAGCAGCTATTGTGTTAGAATGTGGAGAAATGGGAAGAAGAGAGTTGATGAGGAGAATTGGTCAACAGCTGGAGGAAGCCACAGTGGCGGAGCTTTTGATTCGAGCTCCAGCTGGGAAAACAACAATTTATGATACTGAAATAGTACAAGACCTAATTGAGGAGTTTGTGAAGCAGAAGAGTGCTAAGACTGATTGTCCTGTGGAAAACGATTTCCAGGATATCAGAAGCCCTGGATTTGTTTCGGATGCTTCCAAGGTGAAGGTAGCTAAGCTGGTTGATGGCTACCTTGCTGAAATTGGAAGGGATCCCAATCTGCCCCTCTCAAAATTTTTAGATCTTGCAGAGCTGGTCTCAAGCTTCTCGAGACCATCCCATGATGGACTTTATCGGGCCATTGACATGTATCTTAAGGTGCATTCTTGAACCTTCATTTTTGTAGCAGTGACTTGAACATTTTAGTTTGAGCTGTCACAAACTGAATCATACCAGCACAATTTGTTCTTTCATCTCTGTATATGAGTTTGTTCTGACCACGAGATGCTCTTGATAATTTTGAATAGGCCATATGTTGAGTCATAATCTCATTACTTGATGGGTAGCATCAAGGAGACCTTTGCACATTAGAATTGGCTGTCAGATGATTTGTATTTTTAATTAATCTAGTCTTTTGTCTCATTATTAAAAAAAACAATTAACATGATGGTTCGAATGGTTAGTTCAATCAAGTTTTGACTGCTGAAATGCACTGTTTTCACTAGTATGTGCCACATGCATTGTAGGCTACGAGTATGACAAGGATACACTTTCGGATTCTGTCTAATTGCTTTAAGTGATTGTGTTTTGGTGCAGGAACACCCTGGAATCAACAAGAGTGAGAGGAAAAGAATATGTAGATTGATGGATTGCAAGAAGTTGTCTGTGGATGCATGCATGCATGCTGTGCAAAATGAGCGGCTGCCCTTGCGGGTTGTCGTGCAGGTTCTCTTCTTCGAGCAGGTCAGGGCCACAACATCATCTGGCAGTGGCAGTACACCTGACATACCGGGGTCGATCAGGACTTTACCACCAGCTGGTTCCAACGCGAGCTCAAGATCTGCCACAACTAACACAGAAGAGGACTGGGACTCTGTGCCAACAGCAGAGGAGCTCAAGGCTTTGAAAGGGCAACTTGCTACTCTAAGATTAAGGGATGAAGCAAGAGGTGTTACTAACAGTAATAGCAACCATGATACTAAAATGAATGCTGAAAAACTTGCTGCCACTAAAGTGAAAAACTTGCTCATTTCAAAAAAGATCTTTTCAAAACTTTGGTCAAGCAAAGAGAGACAAAGCGAGAACAGCAGCTCAGATACATCGGAGAGCCCTGCTTCTACAAACGCAGAGGAAACAAAGTCCACTCCTTCCAGGAGTAGGAGGCATTCAGTATCTTAGTAACAATGTCGCAAAGACGAACTGGGGGTTGGTTGCTCTATCTGTAAAATTGTACCATCTGTTGACATTAGGATGTTAGAATCCACCGAGGTCTTCCAGCTAACTTTGGTATTAAAAAAGAGAAATGTGTATCCCACTAGAGTTTTTGAGCAATAGGAGGACATGATTACCAAGAAAGATTAGACTGGGGATTTATTTTTTGGTTCCAAGTGTTCAATGCCATTTTCTTGTGTTCCCCAAGAGATATGGAGGTTCTTTATTGTTTCTTTAGCTTTGGCTATGGCATTTGATAATGACCCAGTTGTGCTGTTCTCCTGTACCCTAACCTTTGTGTGAAAGAAGAAATGCTAGTTATTGGTATTTGGGGTTCTGGTGGGATCATTGGAAAATCTGGAAGGAAGACATCCAATCAGTTGAAATAAAGAAGAGAGTGAGAGAATAATCTTCTGTATATTCACTTGATGATCATATATCTTTTACAACGAGAGTTTATTTATAGGCATATACAATGTGAGTAGGCTAGGAATTCTAAATGAAAGGCGAGTGGGTAGAGAGTATATCTAAATGAAAGGTGAGTAGATAGGGAATATATGGTATGGGAATATATTTTAACGCAGTCGATTTGTGGGCATTTCTCATCCTGTAATTCACGAAAGGAAAATGCTTGGTATATCGAATGATATTTCTTGTAATTAATAGATGTGTTTGATTTTTTGATTTAAAGTTTAAAGAAGAGTAAATAATGAATAATGTTATTTGATAAACTAGACCGGTATAGTTAGCATTGCTTTCTAAGTCTTAACCAAATGTGCATGCACTGTAGAGGCCACCACACCTTCACCTCCACTCCACATCTATTAACTGCAGAGTGCTGCACTTGGAAAAATTGAGAGGGAGCACATGATTATGAAGGTCATATATAGATCTTGTTTTCATTTTTTAACAACCAATTCTCTAAAATCTTACTTTATTAGTAGAGAGGGTTGTGACCTTGTTACTTGTATCTTCTAAAGATTCAAGGATATAATGCTTGGAGAGAAAGTGGAGACTAGTACAGTATAATATGCTTCTTGATGGTGTAAACGGATGGATCAGGATCCTCTTTATTATTATTTTCTCTCAATTTTTTTTTTATATGACGTTGGTTAAATAATAAAACAGTAGATGATGTGAGAATGACATGCATCGAAAGAAATTGTGAGGGTAATGGAGAGGAGGCTTGTCCAAAACTGACAACTAATTCTAATGCATGTAGCCCAAAAATATAATGAGAGAAACTGCCCAAAAAAATAGGCAGGGGTTGGGGGTCATGGAACATGCTGGATATATATAGATAGTGGCAGTTTGCTTTTTGTATAGCCTGGCCGACTCTTGGCCACCCGTGAACATATAAATCATGTTGTGTTTCTGTGTCCCCCATCCACCAGAATGTACTTGATAGTTTGTGGTAAAATAGGGTTTGTTCTTGATCTAATATCTCTCAAATATAAGGCCATATTATAGGTCCAATTAAGCAACATCTTTCAAGGCCTAGTTTGGCCCATACTGCCCCACACCCACAAATTATTAACCCATGTGCCACAATTTGGGCTTGGACTAGATCCAAAATCTCCCAAACTGTCCATTACAGCAGCCCAAACACAGTTTTCTGTCTAATGAGTCATAATCAACGTATATGTCATAAAACTAACTAGGACTAGTTCAGTTGGGCATCATGTTCTTCTCATTTAAAGGAGCTCATGGCTTCAAGTTTCACTCCTTTTGTTAAGGCAGGATGTGAGTATTATTTTCACCTAATCATAAATTGAACTAATTTGTGTATCCAGGACCCATATTTGATAAGCTAAAGTTATTATTAAACTGTGTATTCTTTTGTTACTTTGTAATATTATAATTCTAATGTTCGATTAAGTTAATTGATTGATTGTAATACTATGTCATTTCGACAAAAAAAAAAAGTCATAAAGTGTGCAAAATGAGAATTAAGAAGCTGGCATCTTCATGACTGAGTCTTGGGCCAACCTCTTTACACCCACCTTAGAGAGACCTTGACCTGACCTAATGAAATCCCCATGGGCACCCAAAAAAAATTCACCAATTAATCTAATCCAAACCAATCACTTGACATATTCCATGATTTGATTTTCCCTTTTTAAAGCTCAAAACATTTGGAGCATATGATTGTGGGAAAGAAGATATTCAAAGTCAATGTGGGTTGTTCTTGTTCTCACCAAATTCTAAAGATAAAAGAATATAACCAAGTGCACTACCTCAAAAGTTGCTCTTTTACTCACATTTTACTGAGACTATCAAACTCTCACATCGCACTAACTAAACTCACTAATCACTGGTTTTAACAATATATATATATATATATAGAGAGAGAGAGAGAGAGAGAGAGAGAGAGAGAGAGAGATTAATCATAAAAGTAGTGTTGGAAGATTAACATTTTAGTCATTCAATCTTTTGACTAACAAAGAAAAGGAAACAAAATGCCAACCAAACTCGACAATGAAACCCCACTGTTGGCTTCTTCCACATACCTAAACCACGCACATAATTTCGAGTCAACCACACAAAGAAAGAGATGGATTAAAAGGTACTTGCAAGCCGTTTAGACCTTATTCTTAGCCTTTTTGGTAGGTAAAACCATCTTTTGAGAGGATTAGGACTTGGGCAGTGAGCTTTCAGACCTGTCTTTTGTTTTTAATCACAATTTAGGCATAGTTTGGCATGCATTAATGAAATATAACCCAGTCAAAAATTGCCTAACACTTTCATACCTACTACTATATGTCAGTTTTAGGGTTTGAAACTTTGAATGGAATAATCACTGTATGTCGATTTCAAATCATTTTTTTGTTATTATTTATAATGCAGTTGACTGGTAGAAGATGCATGAAAGGATAGGAAAAGAAAAGAAAATCCATATTTTTAGAACCACATGTCTCTTATCTGAATCAAACATGTTTACCATTTTATGGAAACTTCAAAGTTGGAATACAAATTTTCCATGACAATAACTTTCTCATAATAATTCCACGCAGTAGATTGTGATCGGAATGCAAGAGAGAGAAAGACCAAATCCAGTTTGGGTTTTTAGTTTGCATTATGGGAAATCTGATTCCATTCATACAGTAAGTGATAGAATTGATTCCAACTCTGAAGTTTCATTCATAGCCACTCAGTGCTCTCACACACTCGATGAAAAATTATTTCATGCGTTTGTCAATCACATAATATAATAATTTTATAAAATTCATGTAAAATTTATTGTATAACTAAAATTTTACAAGCAATCACATACATGTGTGATTAATATTGAAGGTAATGATAGAAATAACGAAGATTGTCAACTGAAATTAATTTTGGTTAAAATAATTTTAAAAAAATTCGAAATAATGTATAATTTAATTAAAAGATTATAATTTTAAATAATAAAAAAATAACCATGGAGATGGATCTCAAAATAGTTTTATCATATCCAATTGAGTCACACATGGTACCCGGGACTGAACGAACGCTTAGCAATCACACATAATTGTCACTTCAACCATCCAACTCCCCCCCCTACTTCATGCATCACATGATCTTAGTGCAGACGCCGTGAAGGGCACGCCTGTCCTGCTTTGCTCACCTCCCACAACAGGTATATGTAAGTGTGATGAAGCTATTATTACCAAAGTAGCCCCAATTTTGATCGATCCAAATTGATATCAGTGATGGCTGCCGAACCCAAAAAAAAAAATCTCAAACCTGGCAAGATATGACTCATAATCCAATGAAACAGTTACTTTTACTTGGTTATCTAATGAGAGTCATTTTTCGTCGCCAAATCCAAACTAGAACCACGCCAAAATTAAGGTGGCGGACACAGAAAGGTCCTCTCTATTATTAGAGGCAAAAAAGGCGAATCAAATAACAAACATCATGCAATTTCCAACCCCTACAACCACACCCCACAAACAGCAGCTAAAAGTCAAAATCAATTCATATAAAGAAACAAAGGGCAATAGGTCACTAAAAAGATTGCATTCATACATCTTTAAAAGGGATATTCGATTACACACATGATTTGTAATCCCTATCATGCCAGTTTTGCGAATAACTAAAAGCTATATAGCCCACAAAGTTAACTATAAGGCTCCGTTTGGATTAAAAGAGGATCTAAAAAGCCACTTCCATTTACAAAAAAGAAAAAGTGGGGATATTCTCTTTACATCATCAACAACAAATAAAAACCCATTATCTTCTCATTCCCTCTTTTGCCTCCAAAATCAAAATTCTTACAAATTAAAAAACCCTAACTCAGAAGTTAAAACCGCCAAAAAAAAAAAAAAAGGGGGGGGTAGACACAACTCTACCCTTGCTTTTCCTTGGCTTTTTCCAACGTCTAAATTAGATTTGTTTTGTCCAAACAGACCGTATAAAACATTAGAACTCTCTGGGATCAACAAAAATGGAGACGCCAGGTGAAGACTTGGTCCAGTCACCGACGGACCCGTCACTGTAGTATTCCCCAAGTCTCTTGATGCACCATAGATCCTCGGCGCACGATAGCCTCTTCCAGTATGGGATTCCTAACCTGAGCGGCTCGCTATTTGACACCTCCGTCGCCACCACTCCACAACCGCATTCTTTCGCCAAGTTATGAGCGAAACCACATAGGGCCCTGACGAACTTAACCGCAAGTGGGCCTTTCCCGCCCAGCCCATACAAGAAATGAAGCCCAAAGGGCCGAAAAAGCTCCGGCACCGATGGAACACGTAGCCACGGAACGGCCCGGTCCACTAAACGAGTCGTTTTGGCAAACCCTTTTCTCACTCGCGACGCGCCTCGGACCTCGAGTTTGAATACGTCCTTACAGTTCCACACGCTGAGTACAGCCCAGGACTCGGGCTGGTTAGCCAGAAACCGTTCCGAGCCCCTCCACGACTCGGTCGAGTACGTGCCGTATGGAACTGCAACAAAAGTGCCCAGATTGAGTTTATTGTTGAGAACCGAGTCAATATCTCGGGGGAAGAACTCGGTGGTGGAGAATCGGCGGCGGTAGAGGGACTCGGCGTCGGAGGGGGTGAGTTTGATGATGGTGACTCGCTTGGTGATTGGGACACGGTGAGCGAACACGGGCTGGACCAAGATTGAAGGTGCACGAAACTTGGAGTAGCCGCATTTGTTGGTGAAGAGCTTAACGGACGGTTGGTTGTCGTTTTCCGTTGCTATGTACGAATACTCGGCACCATTTTCTCGAAACCACTCCTCCATTCTCCGCACTAACTTAAACCCTATTCCCGTTCGCCTGCAATTTTGTCAATGTAAAAAAAAATCCATTATATAAGTATGTTTATATATATATATATATATATATATAAAATAAAAATATAATATGAAGCTAGCTTCAATAGTTAGAGGGAATGTTTGATCATGGGTCAACTCAATAACCCATTTTAGGTAAAATTTTCATCATTGGTTGTGTGTGTGTGTATATATATATATATATATATATATGCATAGTATATAAGAGTGTAATACCGGTGAGAAGGAGAGACGCGAAGGCCTAAGATATAGGCTAGTTTGGTGTAGACAGGAAGGTGTTTGGTCGAATCCTTGCTGTTCTTTCCATTTCTAGATAGTTTCTTCCCGCACGTAACGGTTTTGATGCAACCTCTTATCATCCCTACTATTTCTCTTTCCTCCCTGTCTTCTTTACCCACCACCATCTCCGCCACCTGATGAACATGAATATATAGATATTTATATAATCAGTATATATATTACAAAATATTGAAAGGAAGTTACAGAATAGAAAAAGGACAAAAGAGACATTGCTGTCTGTACCAGCATGAGATAGGCAGGAGAGTGGCGAACCCTGCAAATTGGGTCACCCAAAAGGTCAGTGAAGAGAGAGAGCTTGCCGCAGGGCCCAACCTCACACCTTCTCTCTAACTCTTCCACCACTCTACAATCTCTCCGAGGATCAAACTCTCTCACAACCACCATCCCACCCTCCGCCACCATCTTCTTTCTCTATATGTATGTATCAAGGTAATTAACTATAAACCAAACAACCCCAAATTACGAACTACTTTGCTATAGACTGATTTTCAGCATCGGCTCAGAGTTTGAAGATATATAAATACACTAGAGGAAGAGGATCCAAGGGTTAAATCGCAGGTTTTTGAAGCCCCCGAAATATAGATATATAACGTGTATTTCAAGTAATGAAAGCAAAGCTAAAATCTTCGAAGTTTGAGAAACTAAGGAGAAAAAGAGAGAACAGCTTATAAAAAAAAAGGGCAGTTAAGCTTCTGGTCCTTTTCTTAGGGCAGTGAGTAGTTCCCCATTTGCAGAGGCTGAAGTGGTGCCCTTTGGTGCCCTTAAATACCCGAATTTTGGACTTCTTTTCTCTCTCTAGAAAACCCACTTCTCTCTCCCAAAGCCTTTTTTTTAATTATTTAATTCAGTGTTTTTTAAAGTCTCTCTCTTTTCTTCACGCTACTGTGTTTCTCAAACGCTCTTTTTCTCTCTCTATATAAATCTCTCTCTCTCTAAAACTGATAATAATTAATAATAATCACTAAAAGGGCAGAGAAAGATGAAAAAATGGCGGCTCTGGCTGCGCAGTCTTGCTTTGTTGCTTCTCTCTCTTGATTTTAATCATTAATTTCTACGGAAGGAGGCGTTGCCATCATACCCCATTTGTAATCATTTTACGCTTTTTTTCTCTCAATATATATATCAGATTCACCATACACATATATGCATCATGCCCCACCTTACCATGCGTTTTCAATGCTCTTTTACGCGTTTCGATGATCATGTCATGCGTGCATGCATGACATGATGATGGACGTTCAATAAAAATGATCGTTTTGATTTTCTTTAAAATTTCACCCAGTGGCAACGTGGCGAAACTGCTACCGTGTGTCGAGCCAGCTAATTCCCTAAATTCTCGGCCGTTGATCTCCTGATTAGTGGCCTGCAAACCTGCTAATGGTAGCGTAACTTTTCCGATCATCATCAACCTTTTATCCTCATCTCAAATGAACGACCATGATTCCCTGATCTGCACGGTATCATCCTAGATGGACGGCCAGGATGGCCTGGTTCAAGGATTAGCTAGATTTGGTAGCTGTATCAAGCTACGAATCTATGATTTTGAGATTATCTTTTCACTGGAGAAATTTTAGACTACAATACAGCCCTATCATGGTTGATAAGTATCATTGCCAAAAGTATAAAAATTGATATTTAAATGGTTTTTTTTTTTATTCAATTGATATTTAAATGGGTTTTTTAAAAATTTGGGAGATAATTTCTAATTTTTTAACAAAAATTATAAAAATAAAAGGTAAAAAATTAAATTTTGGGGACCACGACCCTAGTATTCTCTTATATCCTGCCATTAATTTGTCAAATTCAGTATTTTTTATTTTGATTTATTATTAATTATCATGTATATAATAAATTATATTTTTAAAAAAATAAAAATTAACTTTAATAAAAATGTCAATCTGTAATTTGCCCAGAACATAGAGCTTCTTAATATTCTAAGATCATGTAATAGTTTCTCTGGGATATTTATCCTCTGTGCACTTGAGTGGGACCTACCTTACATTGGGTTCAGACTTAAAATTAAAGGTCAGTGATTGCACTACAGCCTCGTGAAAATGACACACATTTGAAATCTTAGCCGCTTGATTAACATAAATTTATCAATTGGTTTACTCAAATTAATGTGTTTTGTATTTGGATTCCATCTTCCAAGGTATATTAAAGATAGAACGGTTTTGACAATGATTGGATTTTTAAGAAGGAGGACACGTCACCATAATAGAGTGTATAATTAATAATTTATTTTTATATTATTTATTACACACGAAATAAATAGTGTGTAACTGCATATGGTATGAATGGGACATAACAACCATTTGATATTTTTTTCATTTCTTCAATAAATATTTGCTCTTGAAAATGACATTCAAATTATTTGGGCATTTTAAAGGAACATTTGGGAAGAAGGAAAGTGAAAGGAAAGTTTGAGGACTCATCACAAACCATGCCTAGTTAGAAATGATGTTTCCTTAGTTTGGCTTCATTCACATTTATTTATTTATTTATTATCACCACTAACTTGTGAAAGACATTCTTTGCTTGTTTAGGAAAGCACCCAACAAATTTATGATTACAACATGTAAATTATATATATATATATGTGTGTGTGTGTGTGTGTGTGGGTGTGGGTGTGTGTGGGTGAGTGGGTGGGTGTGTGTGTGTTGATCCGGCGGGGCGGTATTTTGTATAATTGTAACTATTTAATTTGTATGATTTGTGTGTGTGTGTGGGTGTGTGTGGGTGTGGGTGTGTGTTGATCCGGCAGCATTTTGTATAATTGCGACTATTTAATTTGTATGATTTGTGTGTGGGTGTGGGTGTGTGTGTGTTGATACTGCGACATTTTTATATAATTATGACTATTCAATTTGTATAATTTATATATTTTATACGTAAAAGGTATCAATACTCGTCAAACATATTCACATTCACATTCATTGATAGTATTTCTCTTTGACATATTAACTTCTATGGCATACAAAAGATGGACCACACTAAATAGTTTCAACTAATCAAGTTATATAATTTGTGCATTTTACGTGTGAGATGCATATGCATGTAAATTCACGGATAATTCATAATTTTTGACATTTTCAAATTGATATATTGACTTCCAAGACATGGAAGAGAAGCAATGGGACAGTATTATTACTATTATTTTATTTTCGTTTTTGTACAATTGGGAAATCAAGGGGATTTTTCATGGGTCCAAATTGAATTCTATAATGATTTTTAGGGATGATTTGGACTCTTCTCCATTTGGGAACTTGCAATTATTATCACTCATAATTAAGATTTAATAATTTCATGAGTCCATCACATACATGGACACTTAATTTTTAAGGGAGTTAGTAGAATATTATTCATTAAGTATATAATAGTTATATGAAACACCCTGTTACATGCATGTATAGTATATTTCAAGTTTAAAAAGAATAATATTTCTATTTTTTAAAAATTTGTATAGTGTATAAATCCATTACACGTGTAAAAAGCTATGATATATATGTTGGATTACAATTTGACATAAAAATTTAGATTGTTGAGTGTATATATATATATTAGTTCTTTTATATACTCATCAATATATGTGCAACTTCAAACCCCAATGTTACTTCAATAAATAAACAAGAAAATAAAAAATGAGAAAGAAAGAGTTTTTTTTTGAAAAACAAATCTCATATAAATATCGATAAACTAATATACACAATAAAGTTATATAAAATATAGTACTCATGACTTGACGTGTCATTGATTTATACATTATTTTGGGATTGATTCAAGAAATAGATATACTCATAGGAAGAGTCGAGTTAGGAATAGAGTGTCCCTATTTCTCTAATAAATAGGTGGAATTCATATATTAAAATTGTAATATTTTTTTAAGTTTTGAGAATGATCAACGGGTGAGATTCACATGTTAAAATTATAATATTTTTTAAGTTTTAAGAATAATTCCCACCTCTTTATAAAAGAAATAGAAGGTGTCTATTTGAGTTAAATTGGAAATTAACACCCCTCACCCACTAGAGCTACATGTACCCTTGAGGGCCGCAAGGAGTCGCCCCCAATGATGGACCTACAAGTAAAGCCAAGGGGCTATGCCCCAAAGTTTTGAAAATTGTATGACTTTGATCACCCAATAATAAACAAATAAAAACTAGTATTTCTTACCTTTTAAAATTGAAGTTATTAAGAGATTAGAAGATTTGGGGATATAATCTGTGAATAAGGAAGGAATATTATGGTCCAAATTGCTAGAACCACCTATGAAAAAGTAGAAAAGAAAAGAAAAGGATCAAAAAAATTTAAGTATTGGTTTGCACTTTGCACTGTTTGCTCTTTGTGCTTCTCACTCTCTCTTGTTTTTTTTTGGTGAGACTTAGAAATGTTCTCACTTTTAACGGTAGACTTCGTGGATTCAAAGTAAATCTCAAATACTTGATTCTCGACACTTGCATGATATGATCTATTAAACCTATAATCTAAGTCCTAATCTACTCAAAAAATCAAATATTTGATATTCTTATTTTCATATTATCTTCTAAATTAAGTTTTAGTAGTCGGCTCTTACGAGCGATTGCTTTAGGTCCTACTTACAATGAAAGTTTAAAATTTTGTGTATATTTATAATACAATTATATTAAAAGTAAAAGTATAAGGTGCATAAAACTCAAGACCATAAGCCCCAAATTAAGTATATCTATAACACAATTATATTAAAAGTAGAAGTACAAAAGTGCATAAAACTTTAGACCTTACAACAAAAAATATCCCACATTCCATAAATATCAAAATCAACAAAAAAATAAACCAAATTTATTTAATTTTTATAATTTATTGTCTATTATAATATATTAACATACATATGCTGATAGATATATGAAAAGTAGTGTTTTTTTTTTTTTTTTTATAACTAGAGTTATGATTTAATTGAAATAGAAATTCCTAAATAGATAAGTAAATAAAAACATAGCTAAACAAAAAAAAAAAACACGTAGAAAGAAACTTATTATAATACAACATAATTTCAAAAATATATATTAAAAGGTGTGAATAAAAAAAATGGTAGACATATGGAGATAAAGTCTAGGAAATAAAAAATTTCATAAATAAAAAAAAAATTATACTTTTAAAAAATAAGTTCTTATTAACACAGAATTAATGCTTAATTTGCTTGTAAGAAAAAAAGTAACTTATGCGTTATTTATTTACTTTAGTCCCTAAAATTCTCTTGAACCGGCCTTGTTAAGTTTTAAGACTAACGCAATCATCATTTGCAAATGTTGAATGTTTACAAATTTAACAGTTTATAAAGTATATTCATCCATATCACGTACTACGAATAATTAAATCTACAGAAAAAGAGAAAAAAAAAAAAGAGTGATGGTACATATATGCAGTGGTATCAGTCTCATTGAACACTAAACCAATCTTTCTAACGTTGTTTTCTTAAAATCATAAAAAGCAATTGAACACAATTCCAGTGAAAATTCATTCAACCATACTATTCTATCTTCATGAACTGCTGCACTACATAAATATTACTACAATGAATAAAACAATGAGACACCCAAAAGAACTGAATATATATGATGGTGATGAAAATGACAAAGATCGATGGTGATCTGACAATGATGTTCATGACAACTATAGCAACAATGATGATGATGATCATGCTGATGGTGACTGTATTAACGTGTGTGTGTTAAGTAAGGAATAATGTGCTAGCTGTGGAAAATTAATTAATATATAATGCAGTGTAGTTCAAAATTGTTAACATTCAAAGAAAATAAAAAAAAATAGAAATAAAAAAAGACCTTTTTCTTTCGAATGAATGATGGTCAAAAAAGAGGAAGCATATTGATATTACATATATATACACTTCAACTGTGGAAAAAAAATAGGGCTTGGAATAAAAATAAAGTGGCAGTAAAATAAATAAGTCACTAGACCAGATTCTTGCTTATCTTTATAAATCTGTCCTTTTTGCTTAAGGTGATCCTAAGAATCCTCCACCAATTAAATGATCATATTATTCTTTGTTTAGACCATTGTTGAACCTCCATTAGATTTGGAATCAAGAGAGATATTTGGGATGATTTCATACTAATTTAAATGGTTAATTAGACCATTTGATTTATTGACCAACTTTAGTTGAGAATAATTTTAGTAGAGCAATAGTGTCTCTATTCATGAAAATACAGCTTAGAATCTCTCGCTTAATTATGACATATTAAACTTTAATCATATTCAAAGATGATGATTTGATTATGAAAGTGATGATAAGTACGATATAATCATAATTGAACACATGATTTGTGCAACCATTTTGACTCGTCTTCCATGCCAAAGCATCTTATTGTTTCTTGATTGAGATTTACTAATATAAACATTAATTGATTAGGTCGATGATGGTTCAAAAAACCAAAGTATATTTCAATGTGAGTTGTTCCAAATTATCCAATCAAACTATAGTTTCTCAAAAATAAAATAAAGAGAGTGAGAGAATAGGACCACAACGTTGTCTAAATTATTATCATAACACCAATACTTGATATCAATGTGACATTGGCATCATAAATAAATATTGTCCAGCCAAGAAGAAGAACATGGGTCCTCCACAAATACTACAAGTTTCAGGGTTGTTGATTAAAGCCACGTGGTCGATCTTTTTTTTAATTTGTTGCGTACACACTCTTTCCTAAACTTATATTGTTTAAATTAGAGTCATCTCTTTTATTTTTCTATCAGCAAAAAATAACATTTTATTGATGAGAAAAACAAGTACATAACACTTGCGGATGTAAATTAACAAAAAGAGAAGGGAAGTGCTAAGCGCATCATGGATGACAAGCAATATTTCAATTATGTTGGCACATTGAAGCCATCTAATTCCAAGGGTGTGGTCAAGTAGATGATTAACAATAATTAAGGGACTTGTCTCCTAAGGTTATCAGGTCGAAAATCAGTGAATACCACTTTTTTTTTAGACCAGTCCATACCAAGCGTTGTCTCAGACTTTAATCAGATCTCCTACTAGTGAACGGTAGGATTGATCTCCAGATTAATCGATCCGAAAAGTCGGATAACTAGATATAAAAAAAAAAAAAAATTTGAAACCATCAAATCATATACAACACAACCCATAAGAAGAACAAAAGGGTAATGCTATTAAGAAAAAAAGAACTCATTTGCATATGCAAACAAAACTTTTATTCATTAGATCATTTAATTATTGGGATGTATTCAAATATTGAAATGATGGTATTAAATGAAACTTTTATCACTAAAATATTTAATAGATAAAAATTTGTTTATACATAAAACATAACTCTTAATAACATTACCCAAAACAAAAAGAAAGTTATCAGATGCCAACCCAAATACTATCAGTGATCAACAAAGTCATTTCTTGAAAACACGTTTTTTTGTTCGATAATTTAAAGTTTTGAAAGAAGAAAAAAAAGTTCATTATTGTATAGGACTATAATTTTAGTTAAAAATTATATATATATATATATATATATATATTTTTTTGAGAAGATGCATTGCAGGTATCTCTCAAAAGACATTTTTTTCTTACATTTTTTATAAAAAGATATATATTTCTTGAGGAGACACCTCTTGCTTGAAAACAGTAAGTTCGAGGAATACGTTCACAGAGAAGTTTGATTGGAAAAAACACAAGTTAGGTAACAAAACAAATAAGTTTCACCTAGGTTAAAAAAACTAATTAAGGAATGGAGAACAAAACAATCAGAGACAGAAGGCAAGACAATTGCCTCGTTAGGATCATGGGTAGGGATCATGTTCCCCATTTCTTAATGTATATTATAGTCCGTACGTGCCATTTTGCCCAATCATGTTCTAAACACAACCAACACTGTAGGGATGGTGTGAAACAACAAAAGTCCGCAGATCCAGCAATGTCGCTTCTTGGATATGATCACATGGCGAAATTGAGATGAAAGCAAGAGCAGGGACGATGACAGTGATGACGACGAACGCTTCGAAGAAATGGAACCCTAGGCTAGATAGCTCATTAATATGGAAGGGAACATAGATCGAGTTAAAAAAAGAAATAGGCAAGTAGGCAACATGTTTACAATTATTTTGCATGTTGTCTTGCTCAATGGGGGACGTAGAAATAATGTGATTGTTAATTAATGGAGTTTTGTTTTTAAAAAAATGGTTTATACAGTTGGGTAAGTATGGTTTGAACAAGTTGACCCCAAAGATTAGAGAAATTGAGTGGGTGCATGGTGTGGCTCGAGGAATGATCTATATACCATCTTTTATATTATATATATGTGTGTGTGTGTGTGTGAAATACAAAGGTGAGCATGACTTTGGCCAGGCTCCACCTGGATTTTTTTTTTCTCATAGGGACCTTCAATTTGACCCGGCAAAACTTGTATTTCTGGTCCAAATGGGTTAGAAAATGGAATTAATAATAATGACTAACAAACAGACCCTTGTTTCATTCTCATTACGTGTTTTTAGGGTCGGTGGTGATTGGTGACATAATAAAAGCTTGACCATTTACTTCCACCATTACTATAAGGACCTGGAGGCTGCAAAACCTATATATATATAACCAAAGACTTTACTCTCCCTCGCTTCATCAACAACTCTTTTTCCTCTAAATATTACCATTAGACAACCAAGTTACCCACATATACACACATATATACACACACACATAAAGAGAGACATAAACATAATTAATGGCTTTCAGGTCAGTGGTGACACAATAATATTAATATAAGCTTGACCATATTCTTCTACTATTACGTATATGCAACGGCCTACACAACAACACATCAAACAATTATTTTTGCCTTTTCCCACTTCATCAAGAAGTATTTTTGCCCCAAAATGTTACTATGCATTACATATATATATATATATATATATATATATATATTTTACACAATAATATTAATAGAAGCTAGACCATTTACTTGTACTATTACTATAAAACGGCCTACAACAACCCATCAAATTAAAAACTTGCCTTTTCTCATCATCGCCAATTATTTTTGCCTCTAAATATTACCATATATATATATATATATAAAACACTAAGATATCATGATATATATATATATAGTCATATATAATGTCCAAAATGCCCTAATGCATGTGTCGATTATATTGTTTAGATGGGGTACAGCTTTAGCTTTGTATATATGTCGGGGTTTGGCAGAGGAGAGAGAAAGAGAGTGGAGTGGGGACAAAGCATAGATAGGACATAGGGTGGATTTGGTATGTACTTAGAGAGAAGAGGGGGATGGATTTGGGAGGCTGAGGAGCTGTCATTTCTCTCTTTGTTTTTTCTTCTTTTTTGTTTGGTTTTGGAGCCCTTTGTATGCTTAGTGTCCGACACGAGGGTGCGGCCCTGGCTCGGCCAAATCCCCTACATTATGCACCATGTCTCCTCTTTCAGACCTGCCCTTCTTGCCCATCCCCCTTTAACAACAATCCCTCCTCCCCCCCCCCGCCCGCCCGGTCCCTCTCTATATCTCTTGTTTTTGTTTTGTACAACTTAAGAAATGACCTCTCATGGTTTCCTTTTTTATGAATCCGAATAGAATTCATCATCCGCAACCTTCCATTACGTGTTCCGATTATAAGTCAAGCCTTCTTATATAACTATTTTATATAATATTTCGCTTATGAAAAAGATACCAACTAAAGACCTCGTTCTCTTTGAACCATGCCATGTTGTAATGACAGAATCTCTTAATTTGCATGATGGTTCATCTCGTGTCAGTTTTGGTTGGGCCAACTTTAAGAACAAGCCAGCTTGAGCTGGCTCTTCTGGTTGCATTTGGCCAATTTCAAGCCATATTTTACAAATGGATGTATATAAATTTAGATCGATATAGACATACTCATATATACTGGCTATGTTTATATGTCATAAAAAAAATCAAGCTCAGCAAACTAGGCTCGTTTAGTAATGACTAGGCTTGTAATATATATATATATATATATATAACAAATCTTTCTTTTTGAGATAGTATATCAAAAAATTCTTAAAATATTACCATTATTTATCAAATTCTTTTTAAGGTAAGTTGATAATATTTTCAGAGAATGACACACCTCTGCCACTAAGACTCATGATAAGCAACTTTCACATAGCTTTGTTTCCAAAAAGATCTCTATTATTGGTCTTCAACTTTCAGCCTTGATCCTTAATTGTTTGGTGTGTGTACGTATATGTGTGTTTGTATACATATAGAAGTGAACCTTCAAGAGAGCCCATCATAGGTAGATATCTAGCTACTTCTAATACTCGGCTAGCTTTTGTACCTTCTTCAAAGGATAAATAATAGATATATGTAGTTATATAGTGTATAGATATATATATATATATATATGTGTGTGTGTGTATAGTTAACAAAGAGACAAAAAGTACTGAAACGGAAAGCATGGGACTCGTCTCTTGAGAGGATAAGAACAAGTTCAGAAACTCTTTCCCACGTCCTTGAACGATCCATCGACATCATTCATCATGTTTATGAGTGTTGCCCTATGCCCCATCCATCATGATATCATGACTCATTAAGTAAAGGGCATTGGTAGCAACCAGCAACATGCAACTAGAAACATATATACATATATATATCTATATATATATATATGTATATACACTAACGCAACTAGGAGTCTAGGAATATAGATTTTGCCATTACCCATTAGGGTTTTCTTTTTCTTCATTGCCCTATGAATTTAATAAAATAAAAAAAAAAGATAAAAAGAAAATATAAACAAATGTTTTTCTTTAATGATCATACAAAGTAGAGAAAAATGAAAATAAGAGAAGAAGTTAAAAAAAAAATCAATTTTACATGTCAATTTTTTGCTTCTTTTTTTCTTGATACACATGTAACTTTTCTTTTCTAATTTTACTTCATTTCATCTTTCTCTTTTGTTTGCTTAATTTAGGTTTTTTCATGGCAAACACCTTGTTTTATAATGCACAATTCATTTTTTTTTTTTCTCATGAATGCATTTCAATTCATTTTCTTTATATATATATATATATATATGGATGGGTGTGTGTTTGACAGGCGGATTGTCCCTTGTATAGCAGTCCCCCATATCGGATTGGATGCCAAATGTCTGATTAAGAAGGAGAATATGGATTCCATTGTCTAAATCTTGTCTCCAATTATTATCTTACTATAGATTTGTTTTCATTTTTGGGTTTAACAAAAAAATTAAAATGAAATTTAAAAAAGAGAATCCCCAGCTGTTAGGAGTGGGGACCACGCGCTTTACAGGGGAATATATATCATCATCATTTATACTACTAAAATTCCTTTGGAAGACTACTTCCCTTTTATGGATTTTGCAAGAGGGTTTGAGAAAGAAACAATTTGTTAGTGTTATTGGCACTCCCAAAATTGTTAAGGATTTTATATTTATAAAATAATATTTATTTAATTATTCTTTTGTATTCATAAGCTTTTTTTTATTAAAAGATAATTTTATTTAATTATTATAGTGTTCTTAACTATTTGTAGATGTTTGATTCATTTTTAATTAAAAGCATTTGTATAATTTTTATTTTTTTAAAAAAATAAAGTGGAATCTATTAGCAAAAAAAGAGGGTGTGCTAACAGCGGGTTTAAATAATTTATAATCATACCACAACAAAAATTAAAAATATTCCTCTTTAATTTTGTCAACAAAAATATAACAACTAATCTCTCGATAGTTCAAATGATAGTGAATTATGAGATAAGTGCTTAAAAATATCAAACTCTCAAATCAAATCACATGATTTATTATAATCGACTGAACTTTTTATGAGAATCGTAATTTACAATCTGACTATACGACCAATCAAATGTTGCAAGTATAATATCGACTTTATTCTAGTTGACTGAATTTTTCATGCGAGCAATCACATTATATATACTAATGTAGGAACAATCATTTATATATTTTTCACGTTGTCTTGTATATCTAATATCCACAACAAAATTTTTTGGTCTGATGATGTGGAAAATTTAGATATTTAATAAAATTATTTGTATCTTAATAGAAAAAACAAAAAATAAATAATTATTTTACTAACCTACATATTATTTGTGTATATCTTTATGAAATCTTATTGCTATTAATTAAATTTTAAAAAATGAATAAAAAGAGGGGGGACAAGGTTGGTTTTGTGGGGAATTCAAGGCAGAGAACAAGGACTCTTCAGCTGAAAAAAAAAGAAGAAAAAGGTTCCAAAGAAGTTAGCTTTTGAGGATGGGATATGGATGCATCAGATTCTGCCAAAAAGACAATCATTCCACCGCAAAGGAATGTGATTGCCAACAAAATTGCTGCCCTCAAACTAAATGTGAAGGTTATGGGAAGGAAGCAAGGAATATAACGTCTGCAATTTTGTTAACAAGCTCTTCGTCAAAGGCCGTTGTTAAGTTGCAGATTTTAAGGAAGCCTTCCCACTTGACTACCATTGCTTCTCTCTCTCTATATACATATATATATATATAGGTCCAAATATGTAAAGAAAACCGTCGAATGGTCCGTTATGTTTTCAGCAAAAGACAAGAATTGCCGATCGTTGGGGGATAGTCAATATATATGAGAACCTTTACTAGACAGAAATGAGATCGAGTTGTACAAACTTAGCTAACGAGTTTTAAATTATATTCAAAACTCAATTTTTAAGTTTTAAAACAATTTTTAATCGAACAGAGTTTAAATAACTTAATATACATCGACTTTTCTACCAATAAGCCTTAAATTAATACATGGATGGCCCAGTGATTAATGGGAATGGCATGTTCAAATCTGATATGAACGGAACTGAAATAGATTCGTTTTACATGCACAAAAAATTAAAAATCCCATTTTCATGACCACTTTTAGGAAAAAAGCTGGGAACAACTTTCAGTCTCAGTCAACCCGACCATAACCATATGGAGGAAAGTAGGACAAAGACATCCAACTGGAAAACGAAACATTTGATTTGTAAACAATTAAACATCCTTTGGTTTATTTACTAAACAATGGTTCTTGACTTGTATGCAACCACCACGATTGAAAATTGTTCCTTAAACTTCTTTTCTTGCTGCACTTTTCATCTCGCAGACACCTTCTCTCAAGACCATTATTTTAATAGCACAATGTTTCATTCATTGTAATACAATTAACTGGAAAACATACATTGAAATTCATTGTAATCCTTTACCGAGCACCGAAAAAAAAAAATACATATAACTGGATAACACACACACACACAGAGAGAGAGAGAGGCCAGCATTCTTGTGTTTCCATAAACTTGAACATTTCTTAATTCAATTTCTTTAAAATAATTTTTCGAACACGAACTGTTTTTTTTTTTTTTTCATAAAAAATAAAAATCAACATATTTGGAAGGAAAAGAAAACAATTTCTGCCTAAATTAGTAATGTGTGTGTGAGAGATATATATAGAGAGAGAGGGAATAGTACAAGTTAGAAATGCAGGAGCAAAGGACAAGCTTTCCTGATTCAGAAAACCAAAAATAGAGCAAAAGATTTTCGTCAACTAAAGAATGGGCTACGCCTACGACAATAGATATAGGCTTGGCCCATAGGCCATAGCCTCCAAGGATCACTGCCCAAGACCAGATTTGACGCGGCACTACTCTAAAAAAAAGGCTAGTAAGAAAATTGGACGGCTCACTGTTTAACGCCAGAAAAAGCAATCCCTCCACTCTAAACAAGCTATATTTACCATAAAACTAACTATATTTCTAGCATGGCCATCATATGATACTTAAAAGGAAAAAATAGAACAAAATATTCAATTCAATACAAATGTTCTATTGCTACGGTAATATAGCACGTGGGAAATTTCTCGGTAAACTTCCTTCCATTCGGTTTCTCAGGACAATGATTTCCAAACAAACAAGAGAAGATGGGTAAGTATAAATGCACCATGAGAGGGACAAAAATCAAACGGTGGGCAAGACAAGTTCTTGTCTTTAAATCAATTCAACAATATAATTCTTACTTGTCTGAAACACACGCAATCAAAAGTTCAGAACACAATTCAACCAACCAAAAAAAAACAATACATACAGACGTCTAAGGATAAATAACCAGACGAAAACTAACAGTTACATGACCAAGTCACTGAGGACTTTCTAAAGAATGTGAAGTGAACAAGCTCGGTGAAGTGATACAGTTGAAGAGGGCAACCTGACGAAGAATAGGAGACACTGTCAATTAGACACAAGTTCTGCTGCTTTCTGCATTTCTTACTGGGTAGAAATAAGGATGAGCCTGCATGAATCAAGGATGGTTACTTGCACAACATTATGCATGCTTATGTACGGTTGCAACTTAGTAGAGTTCGGACTATTCAATCCAGAACTGTTAAATGCAGCAAATTGAATACTATTAATAACTGTTTTCAAGGATTATAAAGCTGGAGATGATGTTAATTTGACAATCCAAACAATGTCTTCAGTGCAGAAAATGAATAGAATAAATGGGAAGCGATAGTACCATTATAAGTTAGAACAATTCATTACACCCTCCAGATGATTTATGTGTCCATGAGTCGTGTGCAGTAATTGGAACCTTAGAGGTGTTATTATGTAGGTGGACAACTAGGTTTATTTTATTTTTATTTTTTTTGTAATTACCATTGCTTCTTTTGCAGTTGCCCTTTCTTGATGATCGTACCGCAGCAACTTGTCAAGGAAGTCAATGGCCTACAAAAGAGAATATGCATGTATTATTAGTAGAAAAGGCGGCGAAAAATTCATGAATTTTGGTTACAAATGACATATAACCTTCTACCTCTGGAACTGCCAAATGTTGATTATCAGCATTAATGAACTTCGTCCATGGTTTCCTGCTATGCCTATTTCAATAATGATAAAATAAACACACAAATCTTGTAAGTTGAAGCCACTAGTTTTTGACAAAATAAAAATCAGCAAACTTTAGTTTGAGATTATGTCACTAACCTCCCAACAAGGGCCGCAAGATGTGGATCTAACTCTAAGCGGTTCTTGCTCAGATAAGCATTTAATTCATCTGTTCCAAGTACCTACGATTGCAAGAGAGAGAAAAATTCAGCAAGTTATATTTCCATTTATTCCTTGTCTTACAAATTCTTGTATCAATCCTACCAAACTGAATAATGCACGCACACAAAAACACCGACCGGAGCTAAGATTTTTTTTTTTTTTTTTTTTTTTGGGTTTTTCTTTTGATAAATAAAGGTATTATTAAAAATCACTTGTGATAGCATTTTCCAAACAAAAGAAAAAAATAACCATCTTTGAATCTAGAAGGGGCATTTTTTATCTTCAAAATCCAGTGTTTCCTCTCCCTCCTCCATAAGCACCAAAATAGACATAGCAGAACCATCCTAATATTATTAGATAAGTAACTAAATTATTTGATATGAAGGAGCTAACACAAAAATCTCAAAAATTGACAGAAGTCCCATTGAGGGACGTCTAATTGAAATACAGATAATGGTATAGTGTGAAAAAACTTTTTTGACAAGTCAAATATATATATATATATATATATATATATATATTGAAATGTGAAAAACTTTAAATCTAATGTAGGCAAAAACATAAATTAAAGGGGTATACTTAAAAATCTATTGAAAGCATTAGAAAATTTTGAGATAAAAAAATTTATAAAAAAAAAAACCAAGGGGCCAGTTGATCCCCCTTGGGCATTACTGGCTCAATCCCTGCGAACACAAATGTAAACCATTGTATGTATAGCATATATATGCATGCATGGATGGAGATCTGGCAGAGAAATATTATCTTTAACTATATCAAGTGAGCTGTGTCAAATATCATACAATGTGTAGCTAACAAAAGAATTTGGCATGTCACCAACAGCACTGGAAAGCAGAATATTCGCAGGGGAATTTCCAAAATTACATACATATATAGATACTTGAAAACATGCACAAATGATGTTCAACAAAAAAATTTAATGATAAAACAAAATCTTAAAAAAATGCAGCCATATGAAAAGCTTATTCGTTATTAAATAGCCTCATAAAATATTTGAAACACATAGTTCCTCTTTTATGTTTCTGGAACCTTTGTCAAACCACTCTACATACCTTAGCAATTTTAACGAGTTGATCATAATTATCATGCCCGTAGAAAAATGGCTCCTTGCGGAATATCTGTAGACCACAAGCCTTTATAAGCATCATATTGAAGAGATACCTTCACATACTTAAGTGTTGTATCAAATTTTGAACCTCCTCGCCATCTGCCACCCATGGATGACATCCGAGCATATCAAAATCCACTCATTTATGGCATCATCATCAAGAAGATCTAGCCCATAAATCTAAGATACTAGCTTTTTTTATATAAAATTTCTCTAAAACAGGTTTACACAAAAGATTCCATCATCTAATGATTAAAGAATATTTGATCATGGTGATTCTTGGGCTGAGGCTGACGAGGAGGCCCACCAATTGATATGCCCAGGCCATTTGCATACACAAACAAACTAATTAAATGTAGACAAGTAGCAAGTCTAAAAAGTAGTGTACAAACTGTGAAAAATCCATGTCAAAAGTAAATAAAGATGCATCCTACCAAATAAAGAAAACACTGGAAGGAGAAGTGCTCACCATTCCAGCAAACATACATCCAAGGCTCCACAAGTCTAGTGAGTAGTCATAATCTTGCAAGTCAACAAGAAGCTCGGGACCTTTAAAATATCTGCAAACAAAAGGTAAAGAAAGGGGAAGGCTGACATGTATCACTTCATGGAAAGATAGATACACAAGCAAAATCTAAAGAGCTTCTACATGAACTAGTTTAGACTGTGTAGTTCAACAATTTGAATGCTATAAATTATGATGACAAGTTGCCAATCAACCGAAAAAGAAAAATGACATGACATGAAGCCCTGTTCTCATAACAGAGCTGAAAAATTTATTAACTTTTTACCAGCATGTAAGCTACTTGCTTGTCACCTACTTGTCACTCACTCACTTGTCCAAAGTAGACTACTACACACTTAATGGATCAGTTCCATGACAAAGAAAAACAAATTTTGATGGATGTTCACAAAATGGATGACAAGGGATATAATAGCAATTACAAATTAAGAAAACAAATTTGTGTTAATAACCAATAATTCTAGTAAACGAATCCTAAAATGTCAATTATAAAGGGAAAATGGAGGCATTTCTAGAAAACTGGATATAGGAGTAGGTAGTTAGATAACTTTACCCTTCTAAATTTTTTCCCTTTGTTGAGCAAGGTAGTTTCTTTACTCAAAAATTGAAGCAAACCTTTATATTTACTAAATATTACCTATTCATGATATGATAGTGTTGACAAGTGTTCATTGCCAGGTGCACCAAATATATCAAAGGGAACACCATGGAGCCTAAGTTCACGTGTAGGGAGAGAAGAGGAAGTCTCACACTTGGGCATGGTTTCTATCCACAGGCTTCAAGGCGTGTAGACCGTTCAAATGAAGCCCTTGGGCCTTGCATATTTGCATAGCTGCTTAGGTGTGAAAACTGAGAACTAATAGGGCAATATGCAAGAGGCTAGGAATGGCAATGGGGTGGGTTTAGGGCGGGGGACCCCTTCCCCAACCCCGTCCTGCGAAAATAAGCTTCACCCAAAACCCGTTTAAACCGTGATAGGCGTGATCGGGTCCTTATTTATTTTTAAACTTTTATTTATTTATTTATTTTATTAGATTAATTGTCATTAACACATTTCAAACAAAACGATACATATATTAAATAAGAAATATAGATGTTAATAGAAAATTAAAATGACATTATTTTCTTTTTCAAAACTATCAAATTTGTATAAATTTTTAATAAGTGACTAAAAAATATCATTATAAACATTGATTATGTAGTATAAAAATCTATTATTATATTAATTTATATAATCGGGGTGGGGCACCTTCTCCCTAAACCCGCCCCAAACCCTAACCGGGTGGAAATATATTTCCTCAAACCCGTCTCATTAAGGGCAGGGTTGGTAGATTCCCAACGGGACAAGTTAAATTGTCATCCTTGCAGAGGTTGACCACTAGTATCCACTCTCTCTTGAGTAGACCAAGTCAAGAAGAGCTTTCCTCAACCAATTCAAGGGCATTGCATCACCCATCTCTTACCCAAGCTGACTCTCGACACATCACATGAGATGAGAGTAGAATGCCAACGTTCCACCATCCCAAGCTCAAGTTCCCTAGGCCTTACATTGGACTGAGGCAAATAAAGTGTAGAGCTACAAGCTCAGAGCTCCTTCAGGATGTACCACAGGTGCACTCCTCTTTGACAACTGTCCTCAGGACTGTACCATGTCTGCGAACATCCAACACGCTATGAGCATCACTTCTTAGGTAGGGCATCCACCTCCAGAACAAGGCCCATCGTTGAGACAAGATATGGCTGCTAGAGTGAATGAGGGCGGCAATTAACACACCCATAAATTCAAAGGCCACCTTGCAATAACACTAAACTCAAAAGCCCACCAATTGCCAACCTCCATGCAACTTGGAGCTACAAGCTCGGAGCTCTTTCAGGATGTACCACTGGTGCACTCCTCTTTGACAACTGGCCTCAGGACTGGCTTCCATGTCTGTGAACATCCAATAGGCAATAAGATCTTACGTACGGCATCCATCGCCAGAACAGGGCCCGTCGTTGAGACAAGATGCAGCTGCTAGAGTGAATGAGGGTGGCAATTAAAGCAACCATAAATTCAAAGGCCACCTTGCAAACTCAAAAGCCCACCAATTATCAAGCTCCATGCAACTTGGACAGTCAAGAGGTAGAATCTTTTTAAATTATCAAATGTGCCAATACCAAGATTCTTATAGATGGAGCTGCCAACATCTGAAGACCCCCCCCCCCCCCTCTTTCTTTTCTGTTTTTTTCCTCTCCTCACTGTGATGTACAATTTTCAATACGAACCCAATTCTTGTGAATAAAATACTTCTTAGGTAGAAAACAAATGTCTTACCATTCAGCCTACGAATAAAAAAAAAAAACTCAAATTTTATAAACATGATGAAATCAGAGTCAATTAGACGATAACTAGGTAGGTTCCTAACTCTCGAGCACTAATTTGAACTTTATGAGAAACATAATTACAGAACTCAGGAACAGGTACTAATACCGTAAGTTACATGAACAGAAGTTCCTCAGATTGTCAAGCAGTTCATACCAAGATGTCCAAGACAAGCAAACCCATACAAACCCAATGCCAAATGAACTAATAAACCTTACTCATAAAATAAGTGATGGTAATTTTACTCTTGGCAGCTTGATTGCAGAATAGTAAAGTTTATTGTTAATGATTAAGATTCAATTGGACATGTCATGGAGCCCTCAAAGGATAACCAAGTGAAGAAGGAAGACGCAAAAATTATAAAACAAGCACAGTCAAGCTCCCTATGATTTGATCAACACGATTTTTCTTTCACAGCAGGGGTAAATTTCTTATTCTACTTGTATACCAAAGTCCACCGTGCCACAAGCTGAACAAGAAGATGAACGGTGGCATGCTTCATAGATTTTAATTCCATAAAAGTAATAACTCAGGAATCAGGAGTCAATACAAAAATGACTCCCAATAATAATTAAATAAATAGATAAAAACTTTCACATTATTCAATTCACAGTCAACAAATCCATGATTCTAGATTTATTCAAATAAAAGTCCTCTAGCACACAATACACCAAGAGCGAACTAAAAACATGTAAATTTCCTTTGCCCTCCAAGTTATAGTAGTCCAATAAAACTGTAATGAAGAACTACAACCAATTAAAACTTAAAAGGTCAAAGTTCATTAAATACAACCAGAAAAGGAATCACATAAAGGATTATCATAAAAAGAGAAAAATAAATACAACATGGGAACCAGCCCCATTAGGTATTTCCAACAAGACAACAGAAAGAATACGCACCTTGAAGCAACACGAACATTATACTCTTTCCCAGGATGATAAAACTCTGCAAGGCCCCAATCTATAAGACGAAGCTTATGTTGCTCATGATCGATCATCACATTATGGGGCTTCACATCTCGATGCATAATACCTTGGGAGTGGCAAAAATCTAATGCCTACACATAAAGATCCGATAAACTTGAAATTCCACAGAATATTCTAAATTTGACATTCTATCACAGCAGTTAAGAGAGGCAAATAGATAATTTACAGAAATAAATCAAGGTTTGCACAACTATAGAACTCCAGATATGTATAAGAATGTTAAGTAAGAGATCAAGCCAACCACAATCAAATAACTGAAGAAAGGAACAGATTAGAAATGTAACTGCACTGGACATGCAAAGTTCTATTTCTGAAGCCACGTTACTCAAGTTTGAACCTTCTCATTTCAAACTGGAACACCACACACATTAATGCAAATGATATTTTTGCCAGATCCAACCAAAGAAAGTCTCGAGTCTTCATTTTAGTCAACAACATTAGCAGTTTAATATGGACAGGCAGTAAGCAGGAAAAGGAATAGTAGAGAAACTCAGCAGACTAAATCAAGGTGATGCAAGCTCCAAAGGAACTAGATGACTTCTTAAATATGCTTCTAATGCTTACTATATGGTTAACCCAATCTTCATTTGGAGGGAGAGAGAGAGAGAGAGAGAGATGGATTAACTCTTCTCTGACAAACAAAAATCATTTATTTAACCATATTAACATGTGGATTTTAATGATGCATAATTCCTAATCTCCATAACTAACAAATTGAACATAAAATAGTTACAAATCATGAATCGCATCACATATCAAATTGTATATTTTTTTTCCGTTGTGCATAATATATAAGGTATATTTTAATTCTTGATACAAATTTGAAAAAAGAAATACAAAATAATGACCAAAAAATCTAATAAAGGGGAAGCAAGGTTTTTAAGAAGCAACACGTACATGGATTCTCAGGTTGATTTTGCATTGTTTAGAGAGAGAGAGAGAGAGAGAATATCAACAGCAGTTTTACAATGTATTTGCCTTTAATAACTACGCATTGTATTATGTATGATATGTTACCATATCATTAAAAAAGAAAGTTCTAACTAGAAAATTCTACGTTTTAAATTTTGCCTATAATGGTAAATTCCCATGTGCCTTGACAAATGGAATATGCAAAACAATTAGGCTCTCATTATTGAAGAGGTGAAACACAAGTTGTGTTCTAATTTTTTTTTTTTTTTGTAAAATAGACACAAGAAAACTCTTTCTTTTAATCTTAAAAGTATCTTTGAAAACTTTTTATAGTGATTGCTTACTAAAATACTTTTTTTTTATTAGTTTGGTTACTAAAATATGTTTAAAAATAATTTTTCTAGAAGGCCAAAAACAATGAACATGTTCACATAAAGTATGTATCCTATTATTCGTGTATCGTACAAATTGCATCATGTATTGTATCATGTATCTTATGTGTATGAATGATATGAAATATTCATTAAGTGACAATGAATCATATATAATTCATTTGTTAAACCCTAAACCAAACAAGAATCCTCACCTATTCTCAACTTTAAAGTAAAGAACAAAGCTATAATTTGCAGCTTGTTTACTTCTAATTCATCTTCAAAACAAGGACTAGAAACCTTTTAGACATCCACCAAAATTAAAATCAGAAAATAAAATTTAAAAAAAAATCGTCAATTCTTCATGGAGGACAAAAATGATTTCATACATTGACACAACATTTAAAATCTCTTTTGGCAACATTTGTGTCCAATTTCAGTCAAACAAAAACTTGTAAAAGATTGTTGTGTAAAGCACTTGCGTAAACTGCAGTCATACAAACTCCTTCAATATATATTCATGACAGCTTGGCAGCTTCTGTATATTGTGGAATTAGGTCATATCATGCAATAAAAAAATAGGAGCATCGTCTAGGCCAAAAACATTTCCGAAACAGGAAACATGTACTGACTTGCATCGAGAAAGTTCTCCATCAAGAGCACCAAGCCCCTATTCTTATCCATGATCGACGTTGGGACAGAAATTGTCCTCTCACAAAAAGTTCAACAAAATGTAGAACTGCTTTATAACCCAAACATTAGAAAATAATTCAAAAATCGAGCCCCTTTAAGCCTATCAGTTTGAACAAATTGTAGAAACAACAGAATTTAAGAACAATGAAACAGCTACAGACACCTACACCCCCAAACCCGGAAAAAAAAAAAAAAAAAAGGAACAAAAATTAAATGACAAACTTTTAAAATTTTGACCTAAAATTAAACCATAGTTATCAAAATCGTGATCCAGATAGTAGGATCCCACAATCCAATATAACTAAATCGATCGGATCCTATAAAAATCGCACATGTAGCAGGATCGTACAGGATCGTTAGTAAGATTGTTTTCACTTTGTGAACAAAAAATTCACCCAAATATCTGATTATTTAATGATTCAACAATAACTTTTAACAAGTATTGCTACATTTAGCTTTTTATATTAGAGATTTTTTTTTCTTTTATTTCTTTGAAATGTTAATTTGTATTATTTTGGAATTTTATAACTTACGTTTTATAAGCAAATACAAATAAAAAATTGTAGATACATATACTTCTATATGATGTCATAATATTATACTTTATTTATTTTAGGTTTGTTTATTACTGATTTTTAACAACTCTTTACTTTTATATATGTACTTAGCCACTATTTTAAGAATTTTGTAGAATCTTACGATCCTCGATCCGGTCCTATGAACCCCCAAAATGATCCAACGTAGGATCCCGATTTTAACAACCTTGAATTAAACATAGTCAATTACTTGCTTCAGTCTTGCATCACAGTATAATATAGAGACAAGTGCATCAAGAATGTGCATACAAAGTGCATTTGCATCATAATCAACATTCCATCAACGAAAGAGACCAAGAGAACAGTAAGCTTGCCTTTAGAAGTTCATAGATGTAATATCTTATATCAAAGTCAGAAAGTGTGGGATAGAGCACTTTAAAATCTGTATTATTCACATATTCAAATATTAGACTTGGGGTCTTTGATTGTTGATCTCTGACAATATCAAGCAATTTTACAACATTTGGCCCGCCACAAAGGTTCTGCAGAATTTTAATCTCCCTCTTGATCTGCATTTAACAGCAAAGTAGAAAGTCAGTCTTCACAAATTCATATGTTTATACTACAAAAAGAAAATGCAAAATTTCAGAAAATAAAAAATAAAAATTAATCGATGATTGAATAAACCTAACACAAACTGTTTATAACTAAATAAATAAATAAACTAGGTTGGTTTTCTGAGAACACAGAAGTTCGCCTTCCCAATTGATATGAACTCGCATAAACATTTGGTACGAAAAACTCGTAAATTTGCCTTTGGCAAAGTAAAATGCATGTCCACAAAAAGTTTACAAGAGAAACTTCTCATTCAAACAATATAACAACTCAAAAGGTTTAAAACTTGAGGGAAAGTTATGTTTTGCAACTGATATGGGATAAAGGGAATGAGAACATCTTGAAGGGACTTTTAGACTGGAGAAGCATGCCGGCCAGAAGTAATTCAACTTTGAGATAATCAACGACAGGAAAGGATAGAATGGATTCGGATCACGGAACGCAGCAATGGGACGGTGAGAAGGGTTAGATTAGATCGACAAGGCTTTGATTGGTTGTGTGGAACCCTAGGAACAATGCAAGGCTGGTAGGCAACAAACAATGGAGCTCGGTTCTTTCATGGAAATGATCCAAGCAGGAAGGTGATAGGGCTCTCAAATGAGGAAGGAAGGTATGTCCGGGTGGAAGAACTGGTGGGAGATTGGAGTGACAAGGTGTTCATCCCTGAGGTCAATAAAGGAGGCAGTTGGGTTGTGATTACAAAAGATTTCTGGAAGGTGGCAGGTATACGAGTGCACGGAAAGGGAATGAGTGGGAGAACTTACAGGGAAGTGGCTAAGATAGGCAGGTAGCCGACCAGAAATCTGAAAGTGCAGAGAGGGGCAATGGAGGCCCAACGAGGTATCTAGGTTGAGTTTGAATCCTGTATAGACAGATTGTCTTTCCTGCAACAATGTTTGCTTGGCAGAGTGGGGAAATTTTGACACTCCGGTGCCTGATAGAAAGCAGCTGCAGAGTTGAGGGGATCGTAAATGAGGTGTATCAGCAGGGACAAAGGTGTACAACATGCATGGTGCCCTTTTTTTGTTCAAGCTCCCAACAAGGACTGAGGCTGAGAGAATATTGCAGAGGAACTGGATGTTTGAAGGTGATTCTACCTAGACAGGTGGGCTCTAACTGGGTGCTGTCACAACTCACAAGTCGACACCGAAGGAAGTGTGGGTTCAATTCATGGAGGTTCCGTTGTTCTTGTGGTGTTCGAAGGTCTTCAAAGCTCTAGGTGATTGTTGCAGTGGGCATGAAGACGGATGATGTAATGGCAACAAGAGCATCTGAGCTGGGTTCGGGTGCTGGTTAAAAATCCATCAAATCCAATGCCATCAATGATAAAGATAGGGCTTGGCACATGGAGTTTCCGGATTCCGGTGTGAGTGAAATTGGGACCATCAATGGAATGGGACCGATTAGCAAAAGCTTCAAACATGGTGGTTTCAGATAACAGAGACGAATGTTCAAAGGATGGGGTGATGTATCCTAACGCATGGAGAGTAGGCCTGTCAATGGGCCGGGTCTAGGCAGATTCGCTAAGACCCGCGTCCTCATATATCCAGACCCGGACCCATCGAATCCGGTTCCAACCCGAAAACCCGACCCATTTTCAAATTTCCAGTTTTTTTTCACTGTAATTTAGTTTGGAGTTGCCAACAAAAAAAAAAAACACTTTTAAATGGTTGAGAAAAAAAAAAAAAGAATGAATGAATGAAAAAATATAGTGCTTTTTTTATACAACTCTTTTATAAAAAAAGCCTTGGCTTCAAGAAAGCAATGAATAAATCACCGCTCAATTCATTCTCTCCTAATCAAACTACACCCAAATTCCATATGAATTCCCCCTACAAAACTAACCCCCCCCCCCCCATGAGAAGAGTGACAGAAACACAAGCAATCTTTCCAACCATGTGGTATCATGGAAGTGTCAAAAGCCCAAAACCTTCACCTTCAGCTCCAAATAAAAATTATTTATACATCTCGATAAACAAATTCATAGAACTGTAATAAAGGCTCTTCATGCTCCATCAAACAGAGAGACTGAATTTAAAACCCCGAGAAGCTTCATCATGCTCCATAAAAGCAACAAAAAAAAAATCTGCAACAAACCATGACAAAAAATCAATACACTCTAAATCACATTCTTCCCAACAGAAAAAATCAAAATAGCTAAAGAAATGAAGAAAAAATATTTGAAATAAGTTCTACTTCCAGTTATGCTTCAACAATGACAATGGTACTGATCAGGTTTGTGGAGCAAAGGAACCAATTTTATAGAGTCTAATATAACATAATCTCCAAATCAATAATAATTACATCATAAGATTCACAACTACATGAATCAGCACCGGTAAACAAAAAAAAAAAAAAGAGAAACAATAATAATTTCCATTAACAAAATTCTACTTTCACTCCAACACACATCTGGATGTAATTTTCATCAACAATATTGATTCATTTCATTCTAATTAACCAATACAAGCATTCCTAGTTTGCAGTTGTATGAAATTACAAACATCAAGAAAAATGCCATGTATCACTCACTTTTTTTGTCATCATTTTTGTATCATCACTTGCATAGTACCCTCTATCAAGTGTCAATTATAAAAAAATTCAATGATATATAACATTATTCTTTCATCAATATATAAAAACCTGTAAAATACCCAAATCGAGATTTTTATACATAAAACCCCATCAAGAGTACCCAATTGTTAGGTCCCAACATCAATAAAGCCTCAAAGTAAGAATACAAGGCACTAAAAAAAGAATAAGAATGTGTGGGGTTTCATTATCACTAAAATAATTGATTTTGGAAGTATAAAGACATAATAGATTCAAATTCTTAATTTAAATAATGTCATTACTAGTCACCTTGAAGACTCGCCAATAGAATCTTCAACACCTAAATGAATAAAATAGTAAAATGTTAGTCATAAAAAAAACATAAAACTAAAAATGAAAAACATTTATATAAATTTGGAAATTTACTTACTTTTCTTTTATGAAGCAATCCAATCGTTAGTGGTCACCAAAGCCTCTACAACTTCGGGTAGTAGGGAGGCACGTGCCTCATCAACCACCCTACCTCCCACACTAAATACAGTCTTCGATGCAATGGTAGTTGCCGGAACGGCTAAAACATTATGGGCCATTTTTGCCAAAACAGGGAACTTGCCACTATGTAGTTTCCACAACTGTAAAATGTCTAAGTTTTCCCTTGTTGGCACCACAGGTGTTTCCAAATATTCATCAACTTCTGATTTCTTTGAAGCATAAACAATGGAAAAACGAGTCACCATATACCAATTATCGAAGCCAGTAAATTTATCTTTGGTGGCATTGGAAAGCAAACTACTAACATCTGTCACGCCAACATTAACCATTGAAGAAGATGAATTGCCCATATACTCATCAAATAAATCACCAAAAGCATCCCGAACTCTTCGAACATGTCTAGTAGCATTTTCAGTATCAGTACCATAGAGCCTATCAAAATAATACCAAACCAAAACCATCTTGAATCTTGAATCTAGGATCAAAGCAATTGCTAATACTAGGTTACATTCTTCCCAATATTTATCAAATTTTTCTTTCATAGGACCCAACCATCGAGCGAAGACATTCATGCTTACTGATTTCCCATTCTCTCATTTGAATTTTTATTTCACAGGTATCAAGGAAGAATACATTTGAAGTGGGAAAATTGGTCCCACTGAAATGATTTGTTTCCTCATAAAACATTTTTAAACAATCTTTGATCAATTTTGCCACTTTTCCCTTCTCCTTAGATGTATTGTATTTATAATTTCTATCAACTTCTTCCCAGCAGAAAAATGCTTCTTTCAATGATATGACAGTTTCAAGCATTAGGAAAGTAGAGTTCTACCTATTTGAAACATCCGTTGGTACTATCTTAATTTCTATTTGAAACTCACCACATCCCCCAACCCCAATCATTAATATTTCTCCTAAAGCAAGGAGACCATACCAAAACACCACCATTCCATGAAATACAATCTACTACAATGCATTTGGATTGAGGCAATAGCTGCAATACTAGAAAGTTGCGAAAAGTAATCCTTCAACGAGATGTCCCTGGACCCCACTCCATGTATCCTCCCAAAACCTTACCCTCAAACCTTTCTCTCACCGAAGCGGATGAATTTGCAAAATTTCCCTCAACCTTTACTATTAGTTCTCCACAAAACACAACCACAAGGCTCCACTACCTCCTTGGAAAACCACCCATAGTCTTCACATCCATACTTAGTAGCTAAAGTTATCACCTTCTACCATAGAGCAGTTTCTTCCATCGCAAACCGCCACAACCATTTCCCAAGAGAACCAAATTATCTCAATGACTTGATACCCAATGCCTCTACCATCCTCGAAGCTTTCACCGTATCCCAACCAATCAGGTGCATCTCCTTTCCTCCTCTAGACCTTCCCACAGAAAATCATGCTACAACTAATCCAACCGTTTCTTTATTGATGCTAGCATCGGAAAGAGAAACATAAGATAAGTCAGGAGACTGACCAAAGTATTCCTTAAGTAAGAGAGTACTTTTTCCTCCTTTGGAGATATACTACCTTTTCCACCATGCCAACCTCTCCTCAAACCCTTCCACCAATACATCCCACACGGCCAACCTCTTCTACATTAACAATACGGGTAAATAAGATTAAATGCATACCTACGTTATGCAACAGTTTACTTTAGGTTGCGCTGCTTGCGGGTTGGCTATCATATTATTATTTAATAAAGGGGGAAGTCACTCAGTGTGGGTTGATTGCTTTGCCTATGACGTTCTTCTCATATGGTATGCATATAGGGGTGCAACTCGGACGGTTTAGCCCCAACCCAACCCTAGCCCGGCCCAAGCCTTTTCAGGCTTGGGCTAAAAAATAACCATTTTGGGAAGGGCCTGGTCACGATATCTTCAGCCCAAAGAAAATTCGGTTTGGCCTTGTCACATTTTTTCAAAGCCCGAGTAACCCAAGCCCAACCTCGGTCAATTATTTATTTAGAATGCAATGCAGAGCAGGTGTTTATAAACTAACTATTCTTTTAGTCAAGTTTCGATGTGGGACTAAGGCATGTAGATGTTTGAATGTTTCAAGACTTCTATTTAAGTTGAACCTAGCAAATAACCAAATCCCATGAATCAGCGATCAAAAATTCCATTGTTCAGGTTCTGTAGATCAAATCTTTACTTGAGAGTTCTTTTTTTCTTGCTTTTTCTCCACGGCTGTATTCATGAATCTCACTAACGCCTCTGTAACTCTATTTGCTACAAGATCTCACTTTCAAACCATCTAATCTTTACTCTTCTCACTATATATCTATATTAGATATATAAACACACGCACGCATATATAAATATATATATTTGTATATATATACATATAGATCTTAGTTTTTAACCAGGTACTTCTTTCCCACTACTAATATGAGCCAAATCAATGGCCATATGTATTTTGTTTGTCAAGTAAGTGGCCATCATGGAGTCTCCACCCTTATTTCTTGATGATTTTTTAAACGAAATCTTTACGTGGAATAATGGAAAAAGGTGAATCCATGGGAATCTTATTGCGTTAAACCGAATTCTTCTTGTCATTTTCTTAAATTGTTCACTTTGGCTGAATCCCTTGTTTTCTATAATTATTCTCGCTGAGTCGATTTCATCGTTTCAGCTGTGCAAATCTCAGTTTGCCTATTCATCCCACATCGAAGACTTGTTAGAAAACTGAACCTCTTTCTTTTCTATAAAACTGCCTTTCCCTTCCAGTATATCTCATCTATTGGTTGGCTTATTGTATATTATTATATATTATATATTATGGCTGAACAAGAAATTAGTTGACGATTGTAGAAAAAAAAAATCAGTCTTCGGGTAACCTGACTAGGCCTGATTTTTTCCTTGGGTTGGGTTCGGGTTGGGGTCGTCAGGCCTAGACTCAGGTTTGGGATGGGCCTTCACAATTTTTTAAGAGTGCGGGTTGGCCTTGGGCAGACCTCAACCCGAGCCCAGCCCACCCAACTTGCACCCCTATATGCATATAGTAGGATAAAATTTTATACATGTTAACTATAAGCCTAATGTAAAAATAATCACACAGTATTTATCTCATTGCAGCATAAAGTCCATATGAACATGTGTTCAAGAGAAATGGGAGTGATCATCTTCTCATGAAAGAAATTTAAAGAATGATAGGTCATTGGTTGTGGTCTTGTCTCATTTTTTGAACTATGTTTAATATTATTGGCCATTACTGATTAATTATTGTCAATAGTATCTTGTATATCTAAAGCCAATATAAACTAGTTTTTTTTAACTGGTTTAGTTGTTTCTAACATGTAATTATTCCTCTAAATTTGTTATACATGTCTAATGCAGCAGATTGGTTCCGTCAGTTATATTCTTTGCTAATGGTTTATAACTTTGTAGATATTGGACCCCTTTTTATTTTTATTACACAGATAGGTTATGGATATTGTTTGTGAAGTAATAGGTCTTGAATCATACATGTCAAGTCTTAATGTTCCTAGCATTTAATGTTAACACATAAATGGGTGATATGATACATTGGCAATGTGGTTCTCGTTTTCCATTCTTTGAAACAATCTTGCTAATTGTACATCCTTCTCGTGGTAGTTGTTGAAATGAGAAATGAACCAGCTCACAGTTCAGATTCATTTTGTCAAGTTTGTTGTTTCAAACGTTATATATATACAGTGTATAAAATGTGTATAAAATAATAAAAATTATATTTTAACTCCCTTATAAAAAAACACAATTTAAATTTCATGCAATATAAGAATCAAGATTTATAAATACTACGACTTTCAAACTAAAATTAAATTATCCATCCAATATAGTTCATCAAGACAAAATCTAAAATTATTCATTTCTATAATTCATCCCATTTTCATCTTAATATCCAATTTCAATAGCATCAATATCATCATCACCATCATCGTATGCCAACAATTTTTTACTTTATTTTTCTTCTTCAACTTCTTGTATGTGGTCACTCCTCATCCACATCTTCTCAAAATACTTACTTTCATTATTTCTTGATTAAGGAAACATCTCTAAGCTTTACAAAGAGGCAATATCAAACCAAATAATTAAAAAATGTTTTCTATGTATATAACAAAACAACAACAAAAAATGGGTTAAAACAATGTTGTTTAGCGTAATTTCTCATATCGCACGTATTGTGCTTATCGAAACTTATCATAAGATACAAATTGCATATCGTAACATACGGTGTAAAAAGACAACTATAAGATACATTTTGTTTTATGTCCATATCGAAACGTATCGTAAGATACCCATCGCATATCGTAAGATACTAACAACTAAGGATGCAAACGAAACGAGCCGTGCTCAACTCAAAATTTGGCTCGTTCAAGCTCGTTTAATGAACTAATGAGCCGAGCTCGAGCTCTAATTTGAGCTCGTTAAATATACGAGCTGAGTCCAAGCCAAGTAGAGCTCGGCTCATTTGGCTTGTGAACGTGTGTATATATATATATATATATATCATGTATTCTAATTTAAGTCCGTTTCATCCCATCTTTTTTCACGTGATATTGGAATTTTTTAAATTTTAAATTATATTTTTTGTATTATTTTAATATATTTTACAATAAAATAGGTGGTAATGCGGACACAAGTCAGCCTTTTGTCATTATCTTCATTATATGCTGACATAATGTCAACATCTTGTCACATCCTTTTAAAATTTTAGAGTTTTAAAATTATTGAAAAACTCGTTTGAGAAGCAACTTTTAGTCTGCCTTTGTCAACTTTTAAACTTTATGTCACATCAACTTTCTATCATAATTTTTTCATTATACTAATATTTGAATCTCGAGAATTGAACCACAAAAGAGACATTACCCACAAGTTCTTCAAATAAACCAACTGTTTTGCACGAGCCGAGCAGCTCGTGAGTTCGCCGAGCTCTCAGCGACCCGAGTTCGGTCAGAATTTTTGACTCGGCAGAAACACAAATCGAGCTCGAGCCAAGTTTATAATTTACACGAGCCGAGTTTGAACACAAGATACTCGACTCGGCTCATTTGCATCCCTACTAACAACTATGGATTCAAAACACTGATCATGGAAACACCTTATATGAGTTATTATAGACATATAAAAAATATGTTATATAATTGATGTCAAGTTTGAACAGGAATCACTTAATTTATGATACACACTTTAGGAGCATATTGATTACAATTGAAAGATTCATTTGTAATGAAGTTATGAAATCGTCTTTGAAAACCAAACATGTTTTCCTTTTTTCCTTTATAATTTAATCACTTGTACCGGATGTGTTCTTACAGTAAGAAAAATGTTTGTGAATCTTGCTACCAAATGTTTTTTTCAATTATTAAAATGCAAAGAAATGTTTGTTTCATGCCTTGAGGAAGCTTCTTCATTTCAATTTGGAAGAAGCTTTTACAAAACCCATTTTTTATAGGTGAGTGACCCTTGGGGTGAGAGTTGAACCTGGGACCTTGCGGTAATTAGCCAAGCCTCCTCCCAACTCATCCAACCCCAAGGGTGAAACTATTACAGAACTCTCCAGAGCGAAGGGCCAGTCTTATGCACTTCAGAGAGGGCACAGTCGGGGAGTCCATATTTTGTGATGGAGGATAAATCAAATGAAAACGTGTCTCTCAATCAGAAACCAAATGCAACCTAAGCTTTTCAGTTTTCAGTTGGAACTTGGAACACATATTATGAGTTCAAGTTTAGTGGCTCCAACAATATAAGCTCACCAAGCTCAGTATTAGTCTATGCTATTACTTCTTGTCCCACACAAAGGACCCCTTTAGTGACCTCTGAACCTAACCACAGTTTCATGATCTTCATGCATTCTGTAAATAAACCAAAGTTTAACCAAAAACCCTACATATAGAAACTTTATACGAGTCGTAACAGCAAACAAATAAATGAAGAACAAAAAACAGCATTCTTATGACTTACAAGCAACACAGGTAATCTTGACTGCAATTCAAAGTTCAAACATGAATGTAGAAAAGAAACTGACTTTACAAAATGGGTCGTACTCACCTTCTTCTTCTTCACTGGTTTAAGGATCTTAATTATGCATTTCTCATTGTTGGTGCAGTGAATGCCCTCGAAAACCTCACTGTATTTCCCCCTCCCAACCTTTCTCACAACCTCGTAATCATCCTGCTCCCTGTATAACCAATCATAAGTAAAACAATCAAACATATAAAACAACAACAAATCAAATACATATATGTGGTTACCCCCATTGAAGGGTGAGGGACTCGTAGTCCCAGTACTCCTTGGGGCGGATCACATTGACGTCGGTGTAAACCCTAGCCTTGGAAGGGGCGCCTGGACGGCGAATGGATTTCCCGATCTTGCTGCGCCAGGGTTTCAGAGAGCGAAAGCGACGGCTGAAGGCGGTGCGACGGTGGTTGCGATGGTGGCGGCTGTTGATTTTGTCGTTGCTGCTGTTGTTGTCGTTGTGATGAAAGGGATAGTTGGGCCCCCGAGGCGATAAGACGGAGGATAAGGGTTGGATATGTTGACGAGGGATGAGAAAAGGTGTAAGAGAGAAAAGGGTCGAGAGGCGATGAGTAGAGGGAGGAGAGGAGCCGTCTGTTTGGCGAATTGATGATGAATTGCAGAGGCCTTGCGGCCATCCAAAGGTGGCTCAATGCTAATAGATAATGGGAAGACCCAGATGCAGCCGTCCCCCTCTCTCAAATCCCTTCTTTTTCCTTTTTTTTTTTTTCCCCTCTTCCCTTCTTTCTCTTTTACGTTTTTCCATCTTTTTAGTTTTTCTAGCTTGTATGTTTTTTAAGGCCCTATGCATATTTGACAGGATAAAAATAAGTGATATTTTATTTTATGTGTGAATATTTATTTGAGATTGGATTAATTATAATTATATTTCACATCTTGGTGGAATTATTTTTATCCCATGCTTAATCTTCGATCATTCTCTTATAACAAAAAAAAAATATATAGGAGAGAGAAAATTACTTTCAATAACCGCTATTGACGTTACTCGTATAAATTTTTGTAACATATTATTATACTTGTTGATGACACTTTTAAGACTATTAAATATATTTCAAATATATCGACAATTTTTTTTTACAACTATTAGTAATCCGTTTTATTAATATTCATACCCAATAAATTATTAAATTTGTTGAACCATCTTTTATTTATCTATATCTCTCTGTTGTTCTTAACTTTCGTTTTTGAATTTTTTAGCATATATTTTCAAAAAACATATTTTAGGAATTTGATTTTTCTAAAATCTTAAAAAAATATTAAAAATACAATTTTTATTTTCATAAGATTTTTTTAACAATTATATCAATCTAAGTATAAAATTGAAGAAAAACATCATATTCGAACTTTTTTTCGGGCATATTTCAAATACAGAAATATAATATTTAATATTTCATTAGATTTTATTTTCTATCCAATCCGAACAGTTTTCTATACGATCTGACTTTTAATCCAATCGTCCAAACGATACCTTTATTTTTAAGGTGCTAGAATTTGAACCCTACTTCATATCTTCAATAAGTAGTATAAAACTAATACCCTGACGATTAGCCCAAAGTGTCATATCTCTTACCTATATTGCCTTTAATGAGATTGATTTTGGGGTGGCCTGTGTAAAAAATGAACTTAAATGACAAGACTCAATAAAGTTAAGATGAGGGCACGACAAAAACCGTAATTAAAAAGTATACTTATATGTTCATTTAATTTTTAAGATGCACATGTATTAGTAAAGTGCTAATCTCAACTCCCACCCAGAATGTTACCTACCTTGATAATAAGTATCACATAGGTATTGCACAAGGCTATAAAAGTTTTATTGCGCAAACAAAAATTGATGTTGTAAAGTTCCTTTTTCATATAAAAAAAATACGATATTTAATTTAAAGATATTTTTAGGATTTACTTTACTATTTTCGAATTCAACCAACAACAATGCCTGTTATCTATGGATGCAAGCAAGATCAGACTTTACATTTATCTAGGCTTAATCTAAGTTTTGAGATAATTAATTTAAGCCTGAAAAGCCTAACCTGAACTTAATTTTATTTATATCGGGTTTGCTCAAGGCTCAAAAAATTAGACTTTATTAGACAACATCAGGTTCGGTCCAAATTTTTGTAATATATAATACAATATAATATGTGTGTGTTTACATAAACAATTATAAATATATATTATATAAAATATATATCTAATATATGTATTCGGGTTTAAGGTTCGCATTGTATCGACTTGCTCAAAATTTCACCTCAAAAACATTTCAAATTGAGGTCAGTCTTGGGTCTTTTAATTTATTAATTGTGAAGCCACTTAACATTAATACTATCAAATTTCTCATACTACTGATTAGAGTTTGTTTTCATCTAATTTTATTATTTTTCCAAAACTACATAGCATTTGGGTTGATCCATACAAATATATTGTTGCTTAGATATTTACTCCAGAGGGAGATGAATATGATATTTTGCAAATATTGATAATTTTTACAATATTAAAAATATAAAACAATTAAAGTGCAATAAAGTAAAAGAGAGTTGGGAGAATAAATGCAAACATAATATTTTTTACGAGGTGCGAAAAACTTCCTTACGTCGTTCGACTCAAGTATCTTCATTTGAGTTTTTCCACTATAGCGACCTCTTTGTAGATGGAGACCAAACATTTACGAAGCGAAAACCGTAATCCCTCTTATCCCAAAGCAAAGATCCCAGTCCTCTTATCCATGCAAACCATATTTGCCTCACACACAGATAGTGCTTATCCACGATTAGTTGTCCTGGATCATAATCTACTCGAATGAAAGATTGACTAATTTTTTCAGAGGTTTAGAGGTTCATTTTTGTAAAACACAATCAGTTGACTGATTTGAGAATCAGTTTACTAATTTGTGAATTAGTCAATTGATTTTGATAGATTGTCATTTTTCAAATCTTGACCAAAATTCTAATTTTCAAATAACTTGATTTTTCAAGGCTTAAAGTACATAAATGAAATCCTTTGAAATTTTATTTTGGGATTGATTTTAATTGATCACTCAAATATAAGTGTATTAAGTTCGTGATCAATCAATCCTTTCAGAGTTTTTAACTTCGATTAACTTTATTTTTTAAAGCTTAAGCTACATCAATAAAATCATTTGAAAAAATCATTTTTTGATTAATTTTAGTTGATCATTTAAATAGAAATGCATTAAGTTCGTGCTCAATCAATCTTTTCAAAGTTTTCAACTTTGACTTAACTTGATTTTTCAAATCTTAAAATAAATCAATATTTCTTTTTAAAAATTTATTTTAATTGATCACTTAAATACTCAAAGCATCACGTTTTGATCAATCAATCCTAAATCACTCGAGAACACAAAATAATAAAGATTAAAATCTTCACTTCACTTCATTTGATTCCTTGGACTTTAGTGCATCCGCTTGCTTGAGTTTGACTTGATGCTTGATCTTTGAAATGGTTTTATTTATTTGCTTGAACCTTTCAAGTACTGGTCATCTCTATCTTGATCTAGTTTAAAAATTTGCATTGTTACTTCATCTATTATGTTGTCCACTTGATTTGTAACATGTTTAAAGATTAAACAAATACTTAAAGGTTGTATGATTATATCACATTTAAGTACATGTTATAAACCTCAATTCAATTGACCAATTATACGATTAAATATTCAAGCAGTAAAGTCATTCATAAATCTTATGTTCACCACATTTATTTATTTACGAAAGACTTCCTAAAATACACATCCATGTGAATTTTACATTGTTATTATAAGGGATGCATCCTAAATATCACTACTTTATCTTAATTGCTCATTTTTCCATTGATAAGAGCCTATGAATGTCATGACGTGAGCTAATTTGTGCATTTTTTTAAATATGCATGAATCTAACAATTTCACTTCATGCATATGATTTCCATGTTAAACCTTATGCACAACTTAAATATATTTATCCTCCGTGAATCATTGTTTAACCAATCCTCAACTCGTGCTTAAGGTCCTTAAATAGGCTATTCATATACACGAAAGTTCAAATGCATATTTGAATTCCAATTAGTATTATGCAATTAAACAACTTAACCTATTTATGTGATTCAACATTTTGAAACATGTATATCTATCTTGATTTATAGCTTTTAAAATTTACGTTTAGAGGTAATGAACTATATCAAGATTTGGGGGGTTGGCAGGGCCACAGGCCCCTCAACGCTTTGAAAATTTTATATAGATGCTGACATGTTCTTTGTAAAAAACAGAGTATATCAATTTTTTTTAATTAGTGGGCCCCCCCCCCCCAAAAAAAAAGTTGACCAATTGAACTATTTTGTTCTTATTCAAACCAAATAATATAGTTATTGTCATAAAAATGAGGTCCACACAATCTCTAACCCATTTCCTCACTTACATTTAGGCTTCACCCATTGCTCACTTACAATTGGACTTCACCCATTTGCTAAGTACTCCCTCTCTCAGTTTCTCTCTCAGCCTTTTCTTGCACGAGATATGAAGCTATTACAGATACAGTCATACAAAATTTAGAGCAGTTTGATCATTGTAAACAACATATTGTTTTTGCCCTTTTTGGCACTCTCATTTCTTCCCATCGATTAGCATTTTGGTCTAAAACAAATACATAATCTAGGTTTCAAATCATCCCCTCTGTGGCTTTCTCTGTATCCATTTCTCCTGCCTTTCATTTTTCCCTCACTCTCCAATCAAAGTCACAGAAAGAAGTCTGCTGATTCTTAAAACCTCAGAAAGTATACTTATATTTCTCTCCTCTCTCTTTCTCTTTTCCTTTTTATTGAGGAAATTATTATATGTTTTTGTCTAATAATATTATAAATTATTAGTAAATACTTTTTCAGGTTATCTAAAAATTTTATGTTACATGGGTAAATAAAAAACAATTGATGCATTGTCTAAGAAAAAGAGTGTTGATTCAAATTCTAGTGTGCCCTCTTTGCAACAAGATGAATGATGGTTTTTTTTTGCAAAGTTGTTTGGTTGTCTAAATTGTCGAAAATTTTAGCACAAAATTGATAATAGATGATTTATACTCTCTCTAAAAAAATCACTGGGCGCCACTTTACTATTAAATTTGTGAAAGTTTTTTATTTATTTTTGTATATATCTATGTCTAACTTTACAAGATATACTATTGTATACTCTTGACTTATATGACAATTTTTTTTTATCAATATATGACAATGTTGGTGTTAGTATATGGCAATGTTAGTATTCTAAAAAATTTCATTTCATTATTTTACTTAAAAATTTATAATGAGTCTTTTTAATTTATTGTGAATATATATATTTTGTTTCGTATAATGTAACAAATTATAATAATATTATTATTATTTCATTAGTCTGGCCCTCCCTTATTAACAATCCTGGCTCTGCCCCTCTTGATTAAATAGATTTGATTCATATTTACTCCTCTTATTTATTCTCAATATTTTTATTTTCTTTTTTAATTGATTTTCAATTTTGGCCTCGTATATGATAATTATTTCTCTTACTTTGTCTTTGTTTTAAAGTAATTAATTTATAAAATTTATATAAGAAATATAATATCTATTTTATCCTTTAATCATATTTTGTTTTAAATCTCTAATGTATAAATGTATTAAACTTAACAATTCAAATTATCTTCTTGTTGATTTGCATATTATTATTTTTGTTAATTTACAATTCAATAGATACATAACATTTTTCACTATTAAAGATATATATGTTGGGAAACGTGCCAATACATTCCATTTGCTTCGTGTAAATAAATATTAACATATTATAATCTAACATATCACATGTCAATAGAGCAAATTATATAGGTACAAGAATTAGAAGCATTCCCATAAATAACTTTAAGAATATTGAATACAAATAGACCATGATTAAAGCATATTTCCCTATAAACATTCTATTTTCAGTCAAAACTATTTTATGCAACGCAAACACAATCTTCACTTCTTAAGTAGAGAAACAAACGCAAGCATTGTCCATATATTTACACTAGAGGGGGATTGAAAAGGATATTTAAGTAAATATTGATAACTTTTATAAATTTTAAAAATGTATGTTGATAATGCACATGTATATAAAATAGTAGAAAGAGAAAGAAATAGCAAATACAATGATTTTTATAAGATTCGAAAAACATCTTACATTATTTATTTCATTACAGGTGGATGTCAAACCTCTATAACAAAAGCTCTCTACTCTTTTCCCAATAAAATATCAATTTTTACTTCACTTGGGTAGCACCTACCCACAACTCTCACCGTAATGAGATGAAATAAAATTTGTTTACCAACAAGCCCCGTCTTCAAGATTAGATTGGTGCAATAAATTTTCATTCTCTATAGATAGATCTAATGTAAGCTCAGAGTATTTAAAATGAGTAACACTTTTAGATTTATATTTTTAATAATTATATCTAAAGTCATAAATAGAGATATATAAGTGTAATATTGTAAAGAGATAACATAGAATGCTTTAGATAACTTTTATTTATGACCCTTAAAAGAATATGATCTTTGCTTTTGAAAAAGAGTCGTTTTCATTTTTTTTGTTCCTTCAAAATTTGAATTTTGAAGTGTCAGATTGACAAATTGAGTCGACTGAATTATCCAGAGGGTTTGATGTTCAATTGTTGAAGAACAATCATTCGACTAGTCTTTTGGATCAGTCAACTGGTTATGATGTACATTGTTTTAGTATTTGAAAAATAGTCGACTGATTCATCTATTAGGTCAACTGCATTGAACAGTAGGTTTAGGATGTTTCATGAAAATGGTCACTCAGTCGAATAATTCTTGGAACTGGTCAACTGGTTTGATCAACATAAAAATAAGCTTTAATAATCAGTCGATTGATTTAGAGTGGACAATTTATGTCTTATTGCTTATTTTTCTGAGTATACTTTTATCAAAACCTTTTAATATTTCAAAACTTAAAGTATGGTAATTGTTTTATTTTGAAAAAAAATTCGAGGTTAGTTCTTAGTTGATCATTTTAAATAGTAAGAGCTTACCACCAATTATCAATCTAATTTTAAATCACTCGAAACCCAAAATAAGGAAAGTAAAAAGTTTTCTTTTGACTTGCTTTGAATCTCTGGACTTGAGTGTGTCTATTTGCTTGATTCGTCATAAAAGCATCTGCAATTGATTATTGCCTTGAAGCACATTTTTTAGTAGAATATTTTAACTTGATGACTTTGTCATTTATTGGTCAACAATTTCCTTTGAACTAGATGACTTATTTGCATTGTTACTCAAATAAAACATTAGTCCACATGAACAATGCCTTGTTATCATCAAAATTATTGAGATGCACTTGGTTGTAAGCCATTAGGACCAACAACAAGGTTTCATCACTTGTTTGGAACATGAAAAAAGTCGATGAGCGATGGGATTTTTCAACAAGTCAATTTGAAAATAATCTTTTCCTTGCCAATAACAAGCAAGAGCCTTAGATTTTCCATGTATACGTTATCTTCTCCTTCCCTTATAAGAATAAAGGGGGAAAAAACACATTTACTTCGATATGTGTCTTTTAGCCCCAGAGTCTAACCTGGTCCTTCATATTAGTCATTATTTTCACTTTAGAAATGATCGCAATAATTTTATCCCTCTATTAAGCCAACTTGGCATAGACAATATAGTTATTCCTATTTTCGTGCTTGTATTGGGATGCATTGTGCCCGTGTTTTTCACAAATAAAACAAGTCTTTTTCTTTTTGAAAGTCATATTTCAATCTTTATTTATGTTATCGGGTTTGAGATTTTGTTTGTTAGGATTATTATTGTTGGGTATATTCTCAATAAGAATAGCATTGGAAGATAGTTCATTGACTTATTTTATTTGTCTTTAAATATATTATTTTCTTAAAATCAAGTGTAAATTACATCTTAAGTTTTATTTGTTTGCTTTTTGTAGATAGTGAAAAATCACAATATTCTACAATATGTCACGTGGCACTCTTATTAGGAAAGTTGCCTAACAAACAATTTTAGGAGCTACAATGCACTTACAACTCAAAGAGTCAAAACTCCACAATAAGATCACCACACTCCCAAAAGAGCACACACAATAAACAAGTCCTGTAAGAAGACCAAGTCTTGATCCACATTATCACGACCTGAAACCCACCCTATGCGGATTCATGTCGCGGGGCCGACCCTATGGCTGTCCTCTATTTTTTTCATTCTTTGTATCAATGATGACAATAAATAATGTAAACATAACATTAAATTGCGAAAGTCTTAATACAAAATATTGTTCAATGACTAAAAAATATAACTGACAATAAACTAACATAAAACCACTTTTAGGTGGCGAGTACATGGAAGAGACTGCATTATTCTTCAACTGTCTCCATAAGCTCCTGATCTCCTACTGCGGTTCTATAGCATACTCACCTGAAAAAATAGTAAGTGGGTTGAGTTAACAACGCTAAGTAAAAGGCTATCTCCAATACGGGTTAGGGTTAACATAGAAAATATGAACTCAAAGGGTTACATGATAGCTAGTCATGACACAGTTGCAGTTAACAATAAAATGCCACAATGGCCAATGAATAGTAAGGCATAATAACAATTAGGAGTAATGGTGTAGCATAAATATGAGAAAAGCTCAATAATCACAATCAACATAATACATTACCACAATAAATCGGTCACAATTAAATCCAATAAATAAGGAAACTATAAACATAGATCTATTCATAGGGAAATGAAAACATCCTATGAATTCAATAATGTTAATCATAACAATCAAACATGAATGATGCATTTACTCTGTTCAGGGTTTGGCAGACCTTCGGTCTTTTAGGGGCCCAACATACCCCCATTTAACATGAATGCATTCATAATGCCCTTTTTAACTCACTGCATAAACACGCCATCGTTGCCATGTGTCCGTTCATGGACTCGACTCGTAGGTCCCATAAATCGACCCGTAGGTCCGGTCAATCAGATAGCATCGGATGGATATTATGATTGAGCACAAAATCTGACATGTATCATAATCAGAATTCTATCGTGATTCCATAAGAAGTGTATAACTTATGGAATATTATACAGTAACATACAATGATAGGCCTTTTAAGACACAGTACGACAAAGCAATCATAAGTGATAGGCCTTTCAGGGCACAGTACGACAAAGCAATCATGAGTGATAGGACAATATCAATAAAGTAATCATGAGATAACAATCAATAAGCATCCACCAGATAGGACAATATCAATGGTGGGACAATAGCAGTAGGTACGTACATGAGTACAAAGTTTTGGCAGTAATAGAAAGGATGTTGCATGGAAAACCACGTATTAGAGATAGAAATTTACTTACCTTATCAGTGCGTCCTAGTATTCCGTGACTTTTTCCTTTCCCTCTGACTTGCCTATACACCAATAAACATGTCTCAGTTTTAATATCATTTATTAATTTTTACATCTCGCTGCTCTAAATATCATTTTTACTAATTTAGGCTTTCACATCTTTCAATCTGGACTTCTATACCGAAAGGCAAAATGGTCATTTTACATGTCTCTATTTTTTGGGTTCTGTTTTCTCAATTTGAACTTCACTAGTTGAGTCCAGAAGGTTTGAAATAATAAAATCTCACTATTTACTTAATTCAATCGGAGTCTGTTTGACTCACATTTGACTTGGAGGTATTTTGGTTATTTTGATGTTTCTACAGGTGTTTTATTTTTCGGGACTCCGTCTCATGAAACGGACCGCTACCACTGGATCCAAAAGGTCCAAGATAGTAAACTTGCTCTATTTATTTGACTAATTTTCATATTAGAAATTAATGTAACAATTAATTAAATTAAACTAATTTATTAAATTAATTAAGTGTATCTAGTATATATATTATTTGGACCTAAATAGACCACATGTGCCTTAGTGGCACAGTGGTTCATGCTTGTGGTTCAGCCCCCATAGGTTGCGGGTTCCATTCGTGCAGGCAGTAGCCCCCCCACCATTTTTTTTTCTTCTTATTCACCTAACCAAACAGTGGATGACTGTTAAACCCAGGATAGGATATTCCTAATCAGAATATCCTTTAGACTTGAATTTCCAGGCCCCAAACAACCCCTGTTCCATTTAAATTCTCAAGCAAAACAACACAGTGTGCGCATAAGCTCCTCCTTCTTCTCCATTTTTTTTTATGGTCTCCCCTGGCAATGGTGACTCGCCGACGGTGATTTTCCTTGTGGTTTCCGATGGGTTTGAACCTATTTTTCATGGGCAACTCATATCTAACCACAGTTTTTAGATTGAAGCATCATACCCTCTCGAAATTGGAAGAAACTGCAGTTCCTGGTGGGGATGTGCGGTTTTTCAGAGAGGGAATTTTTCCCATTTTCGTGGTGTTTTCCTATTGTTTTAAGTTCAAAATGACCCCTGCATAATTTCTGCACCTTGTATGAATAATTCCTAAGTATTTAAATTGAGTTTCATACAACAAAATCATAAACCCATTTCAAATGAAAAAACCTGTAAATGCGCTTTTCTCCCTCATCCTTGCATCTTTTTTTTCTAATTCTTTTTGTTAAATAACCTATTTTTCATTCTCTACAAGGCCCTATATTTTAAACTAACTTTCATGCTTAAAAATTTTTAAAGCATAATTACAGTCACGTACCTAGTTCCAGCTCTTCCTTGCACAGGTTTCCTCTAGCTCCCTTTCCTCTTCCTCCTCCCCTTTCTGTTTCTTCTCATTTTTTCCTTTTTTTTTTCCTCACGCATGCCTTTGCATGCGGTTATAGCCACTCCTCCCCCTCTCCCTCTCTTTCCTTTCCTTCTCATTGACTTCCCTTTTCCATTCCCTTAATTTCCCCTTTTTCCCTTATTCTGTTATGGGATTATGGTCATACGGTCAACTATAAATATATATATATATATATATACATAGTATACAAACTTCCATTTTACAATCATATGTATATACATATAATGTTTACCATATATATATTTATATACCTACATATCTATACGTATATACCCTTTTCCATATCTATATTTTTATTTATCTTTATTTTTTGTATTATACTTTATTTTATTTTCCATTTATTTTTCTTTTTATTTTATTTTATTTATTTTAAAATTTATTTTTATTTCAGTGATCGTTTATGGCTTGCTTGGGTATTGCTTGGTATTATTCGTACTTTCGAACTGTTGATATTCCAAACCGTCCATTTCATTCAATATTATAACAGAAAGCCCTAACGACTCGGTTTACATGGCTCGCTCGGTTACAACTTGAGTGAGGATATTACACACATGCACATAATTGAGATAAGATCCCTAAACTATGACAACCCACTCTCAACGACAACAGTCATTTCATAACCATCATAAGTTATAAAACATAAAATTTATCGAGGAACCTCATTGATCAACAGTTCCACGTAAATCTTCACAAATGACCATTCTTATAATTGAATGCCCAAAAAACTTAGGGAAGAATCTTGAAAGACTCAGAGTCTGGCACACACACAGTATAATTACTGTGCAATGGGCATTACCCACAAGAATGTAGCATGAAAGTTTTTACTACAGGTTAGGCCTGGCAAAACGGGCGGGTTGGGGGGGTTTGGGTGGGTTGTAAAAGGGTTGGGTCATAAACGGGTTGAATCCATATTTGACCCGAATTGATCGGATCAAATACGAGTCTGGTAATAAATGAGTCGGGTTAACCCTGAATTTGACCTGCTACCCAACTTTATATTTATATGTATTTCCATCTATGGAAACCTCTCAACTCATTCAACGGCTGAAACTTGAAAGTCATGTCATATATCTCCTACCTCAATTCATACCATTATCATGCTTATACTTCAAACTGTATTCATTATCAGTCTTGTCTAATTTGCATATACTTTTTCTTTGAATTCTAGCAATTTTTTTTTCATTGGTCAAACCTCTTCATGACTGTCTTTGTTTTTTTTTGATTCCTATGCAATATTTTAATCTAAAAAAGTTATCAAAGTTACGTGATTCATTATAGTTCTTAATTTTCTAAATTTCAAATAAAAAGTAATTTTTTTTATTAAATTTTAAAATGTTCTAACATTTTGATAGATAAACTAAACAACTAAATATGATATATCAAGTATTACTCTTTTGTTATATATAAAAAGTATTCAAGGGTTAGTGTTTTATCACTTATGAAAAAGAGTGTATATATATATTTATATTGTGATCCAAAAATTTTAGATTATTTTTCTTAAATTCACCTACTAAAATCCGAAAAATAAAAAAAGAATGGGTGAATTTTGTACTTTAGAAGAATAAAATAAGTCAAAAAAGTGAGAATCAATAGTATTTATTTCAATTTTGTTTACGACATAAATCCAAAAACTTAGAATTTTTTTTCCAAAATATATATATATATATATATATATATCCCGAACCAAATATGACTTAAATTTAAATATATATCTTCTAAAATCATGACATCTTATAAATATGAAATAATTAAACTCACTATCTTATAAACTTCTTGTCTTAATTTTCTTCTTCTCTCCACTAAGATTGATCATTTTTCCTTGAAAATAATGTCAAAAATCAAATATATTTTTTTCAACATCTCTTATATGGTATGTGACAATAGCAGTTGTGTTAATTGTCGGCAAGTTTTTTTTTTGTATGGGAATTCAATTCACCTTCAATGTGATTCAGTGCTGTTTGTCTTGGAAATAAATATGCCATGGTTAAAAAAACTTTTAACAAGAAGGTGGTAGCAACGATATCTCCATTATAACATGGAAATATATATATATATATATATTCTTATATTATTTTATTATTTTTTATTCTCAATCCGTCAAACATTCATATTCAACCTGTATTGATTTGCTAAACATCCATATTCAACCCGTATTGACTTGCTAAATTGACGGTTCCTTATTACTCAATCCATTTATAACCCACTAATTAAATGAGCGAGTTAGGACGGATTGATAATGAGCGGATTAAGACAGGTTGATAGATTTGGATAACATTTGACACCTCTACTATAGACATTACATACAAGCATGTAGCTTCCAAGTCTTAATGTTTGGCATGCAATACATGTATACAATAATCATCATAAGTCAATCATAGATAAACACATCAATACCGGTAAAATACAATTCAACAACAATACAATGATGATATAAAATATAAAGTATGAATCTGTTTACTTGGCCCGCGATGCATATTCATTTTTTTTGTTTAAAGTAATATCAATAACATAATATATAGCATGTACAATTCATTATACAATCCATTCTCCATACACATGTTTTTTCGTGCATGGTATATGTCATATTTTATGATTTATTGAAATATTTTAATATACACAAGATTTTTGAAAGTTTTAAAATTTGCGAATTTACAAAAATAATATTAGATGTGTGATTTATGAACCACTAAACTATAGAATGACATAACTATTCCGCACGAATTTAAGACTCGCAGACAAATAAAAAACGTTGTTCCCAAGACAATACAGGTAAACACAAATCCACCAGTCCAGAAAAGGGTCCGCGTCGAATCAGTTAAACCAGACTGATTGCGAAACCGTTCTAAAAAAGTAAAACCGGTAGAACCGGAAAAGCGGACCCGGTTCGTTGGTTTTGGACGGTTCGGCCTCAACTATAAACACTCACCAAATTAGGGATAATCCAACACTCACGCAACCCACAGTCCGGAGGCTCGTTGCATAGCAAGTGGCTGACTCACGACGGCCGACGTTGTAGATCTGTTCAGTACCTTCGGCGGCATCTCCGGCAACGACACAGGTGAGTCTCTCTCTCTCTCTCTGTGATTTTTCCCTTCCTCCGAGTCTATCATCTTTTTATGACTCATCAGTTTCCACTTTCCATCTCCATCTCCATCTCCATCTCCGGGCTCCAGCGCGCAATCGCGAACGACAAAGGGACTATAGCTCCGATTGTCTAGATCAGCTCCATTTCTCTGCTATTGGAAATCAGTCTTATCAGATTATTGGTGGTGCTCTCATGGTTGGTTCATTTTGTTTTTACAAAGTTATTGAATTTCTTAATCTCATAACTTGTAAATTGTAATGAAGTTCTCATAATCTCATGGATATCATCTGTTATTGTAATTTATGCTTTAATTTTTTTTTCATGATTCTTGTGGGGGATTGCATGATGAGAGATGTGAGCTTGGTGGTGCTCTCACGGCTTTTGGAAGCCTTGATTTTCTTATGGTCTTGATCCATTGCATGCTGGGAGCTTTGATTTTGAGAATTGTTCGTTCAATTTTATATATCACTGTGCAATGTGCATAATTCACCTTCAAACCTTGGGAAAAACTTCAATCAATGTGTTGATTAGATTTAACAGTAAGGTTGCAGACTTACAGTGTTAATACTGGTTTGCCCACATTGATATCAAAATCTGATGCATATATTTGTTTCACTTGGAACTTGGAACCAATAGGGAAATTGAGAACCATGCTGAAAAAAATAGACTATAATACTTTATATATATATATATATATATATATATATATATATACTATCATGTTTAATAACGAACAAAATGTGTAGATATTATATAATCTTTGATGTTGGAGGCCTGGAGCATCCAAAGTCCATGGGAAAAGAATAAGTTGTTGCAAATAGTCAATGTTGCAGAGATGGAGTCCGAGTCATGTTATAAAATTTTTAATGTATACTTTCATGGGACCATGCATGGTTGTGTCCCTCCGGTTTCTTCCAAGCATTCACGTGAATTAACAACCTTCATGCGTATCAATATTTTTTTTATTCATTGTTATCACTATTCATTAATAAAAGACCTGTGAATTTATGTTTTTCTCAATGACATTTTTCTGCTGAATATTTTAAGCTGATCTTGATAGATTATGGTGGCAAAATGTTCAAAACATAATATTGTATCGTCCTTATGTTCAGAAAATAACAATCTGATTACTGTGGTCATTGCTAATTTTCTCTTCTTTTAATTTAAGTGTTTAATTTTACCTTTTATGTTGTTCATAATATGTTATTCATTGCTAATAAAAAGAAATTATCTGTTGTGGGTTCGTTTTTTTGTTAATTTCTTGCAGATCGCCTTTATTATTATTATTATTTTTCTTTTTTTAATTTATATTGATGTATCCATCTTTGTAGCCTCAGCTGCTTTTCATTTTATTCTCTCACCTTTGGCGTTAGAATGTTTATAATATTTATATTGCTCGTGATTATAAGGAAAAAAGTTCATGCTTCTTGTCTTAAATCCCTAGAGGATCTCGAATTTTTACCATAACCAAATTGAAGCTTGGAAAAATGGAGGGTGATTAATATTAATGGTGCTTGTGTGTGCTTATAATGTGTGAGCAAATATTTGGAGATTGTGATAAAAACCACATGCCTTCTCCATTTATTTTTCAAATTTGTTTCATTACCACTATCTTGATGTAGTTATTGGTTTTCATCCAGTGCACTTACGGTAGCATTTGTTTTTCCAGTTCCTAACCTCAATAAAACAGAAATGCTAGACAATATGTGTTTGGTGCTTGTAAGTGTTTGGATAATGAATTGAAATTAAGGGCCTGAAGTACATAATTCACCACAAAATAGAATACGAGAGAAAAATATATTCTGTGTAGGAAACAGTATGTTGTAACTTTGAGTGACCTTGTTAGGTTTTCGTGAATCTCTCTCAATTGCTTTACTAAGTGATATTCGTATCCTGTCTACAGAAGGGTGCCCGGTGAGGATTGCTTTCGATATCTGAGTTGAACTTGAGTTGACTGAGGGGGAATTGTCATGTTGAGCTTCCATGTTGGTGGGAAAGTAGTGGATATTGTTGATTTGCTGAAGAAGAGACATTGGTCGTGGCGCTTGGATGTATGGCCTTTTGCAATTATCTATGTTGCTTGGCTACTTGTGATTGTTCCTAGCTTGGACATCGCAGATGCCTCCATAGTTCTTGGTGGCCTTATAGCCATTCATATTTTGGTGTTTCTTTTCACGGTCTGGTTGGTGGATTTCAAATGTTTTGTCCAGTATACCAAGGTATGCAATATACTGGTGTCTGTTAGACAATTACTTTTCTGTTTCACCAATTCATTGGTTTATACACATGTTTCGCTGTTTTATGTTTCTAACTATTACAAGATTTGTTGTGAGGTCTTTTCCAGCCAAAAATGCCTAATTTAACTTAATCCTCATCTATAATAATGGAATGCTTTCACTTGGGTTAATTAATTGTGTGGTGATTAGAGGCTGATTCATGCGTAACATTTCTATTTTTCTTTTCATTATCAGTGCTTCTAGCTGAAATTTTCATGAGATAATATTATCCATTTTTTTTTTCACCAACAAGCTCTAGCTTGGTTGGTATTTCCTCCATCTTTTCATATGGGAGGTTGAGGGTTTAAGTGCCCCTCAAGAGGCAAAGTGTGTGTGATTTACCTAACAATTTTTTTTTCTCCTCTGGTTTTCACTTATGTGCAGTCATTGGCAAGTAGGCATATATCACTTGCAACTTTATTTTACCTTAAATTATGTTGGAAAGAAAGGAATAATAATTGAACAATCTATTTCTATAGAGAAATTTCAAATCAATGTGAGGAGAAGTTTACAACTTAACGAAGAAAGAAAAAAGGTTCCATGCACCAAAAAAAAAGGATCGGAGAAATCGTTTTGACCCTTGCAAGAAATTGTCAAGTAGTGGTACATTTAAAATAAAGTCATAGGGTCGTTGCTCATAACTTGCCATGGAAGCACAACTTTCCATAAATACATAGACAGCCTTTTGAGGGGTGGAAATGGTAAACTTGAGTCTAAAGCATAAGGCATACAACATTGACTTGTCCTAGAAGTGGATTGGTAGACCCACTAGATGAAGCCATATATGGTTCTAGGGAGCTCTAATCTTATGGTGGCGGGCCGATTGTCCCACTGATAGGAGAAAAGTAATTTTCCATTAAACTTCCACCTTCCTTTGTGAAGAACACTCTTCGCTTTGATTGAGAGGAAAAAGGAAGAGAACAATTTGTCCACTTAGCTTGACAATCTACATGTTCGACGTCACCCAATCTTTGTTTCACTCATTTTGGACCTCTATGTCATAGGATTCAGCTTATTTCAAAAGGGTCAATCCTCAAGAGTGCTACCTTGCTCATGGATCTTATAAACCTGAGCACCTCTTGTCCAATCGAAGTGGGACGTGACATTCTCTCCCATCCAAACATGTGACATTCTCTCCCGTCCAAACATGTGACATCCTTCTCGTGGTTGGCTCCACTTTGCCCGAGAGGGTGGGCCCACCTCAATCCTAGTATCCCCAATAAAGGGACCCACATAGCTGATAGAATTGTGACACATTTGGCTCTGGTGTGATATCAAGTGTCACGGCCCTACAGTTTTGGCATCCTGATTGGCTTAACCCATGCGGCAGCGACACTGGCAACATTTCCCCTACTTAAGTTTTCCTAGTCAACCTTCCTTCGCACACTCCACTCGTGCCAAGCTAGTTGCCTCTCCCTCTTGGTGTTGTAGTGGCCTTGGCCACACACAGTTTGGCAAGGTATTTGGTAAGGAATTTACTCTATTATTCAAAAACTCTTTACAAGGCTAGAGACTCACTTGGTTTTGTCACAGGCTTGGGCTTATCTCAAAAGGGTCAACCTTCAAGAGTGCTACTCGGCTCATGGGTCTTAATTCAAGTGGCACCTCCTATCTAACCGATGTGGGATGTGACATTCTTTCGTACCCAAACATGCGACACTCTGATCATGGCCTGTTCCATTTCGCCAAAGAGGGTGGGCCTACCATGTTCCGGGCCTCCTTGACCCAAATATTCCCATTGAGGGACCTACATAACTGATAGAATCGTGATGCATTGAGCCATGCTCTGATACTACTATCACGGGCTTGAGCTTATCTCAAAACCCTCGAGAATGCTACGCAGCTCATGGATGATTAGTGTGATAGGACTATCACGGGCTTGTTTTGCACGAACGAAATAAAAACACAAAAACTAAGTCTAGGAGAACTAATGCGATTCACTATGGTCATTTTAGCCTATATTTAAATCTAAAAATGCCAGAGGTCATCATATGAAATAAAAGCAACCCTTGAACAACCACCTAAGGTAAATTACCCAACTATTTATGATTAGTGTGATGCGTGGTTGAAATGAATTACACACAACTCTGAAGTTGAATGGATACGAATCTAGAACGACATCTTCATAATTGTCATTGTACTTCATGAGTCCTCGAGTCTTCAATGGTACTAACAATATGCTCTTGTAATCCAACAAAACTCAACAAACATAGACAGACTTTTGGAGACATACTAGCCAACACAAAAATGAGTAAAAAACAATTTTTTCTCACACTCACAGTATTCTCCATCTCCCAATCCTAAAGGAGCCCATATCATATCCCCTCCACCCTAAGATGCACAATTAGCCACATAAGAATCTCTATGGGAAGCAATCTTGAATATTTGTGGAAACCTATCCTTTAAAGCACTATTCCCCACTTTAAGCATTCTCCCAATCCATCAGCCCTTTTGTTATGTTTTTCCGAAGCTCCATCCATATGGACCTTCTACCTCCTCAGTGATCCACCCACGTTCCTCACAATGATACTTAGTTGCTATCACCTTCCTCCACTAAGCATTTCCCTCTAAAGCAAACCTCCACACTCATTTTCCTAACAATGCCTTGTTGAAGACCCGCAAGTCCTTAATTCCCAATCCTTCCTCATAAATAGGTGTTCTTATTCTGTCCCAATTTACTTGTATCTTCCTCTCCAGCATTAATGACACTGTAATACATCATCTCATCTGAAACGAACACGACTTCGAAAACTACTCTACCATCCTTCACCACCAACACCACCTTGGCTGCGTCCTTGGCCACATCAGCCTCTGGCTTTCTGAAATCCCCATAAGAGTCCCCAATCACTTCGAGCAGAGCTATTCGCAGGAGGTGCAAAGGAAGGTGCAAAGGAAGGCCAAACACAGTCACCCTTGTTTCCCTCATCCTTTTCTATATAAAGAAAAGGCTCGGGATGGATTTAGGAGTCTTTGTGCGAGCCGTGTGTGGTGAGAGTCACATGTACGGTAGCGATAGTGCTAACCACCTCGAACGTCCACGTGGCAAGAAACAAAAAGGCCTCATCTCACCAGTGATTGCCCTCTATCAAAACTTTGATAGCCTCTGCCTGTGGTGGTGGCCTCAACAAAAGTGAGGAAGTTAGGCAACTCTGACACTCCCACCCATGTGGAGATCTTCCATGCCTTTGTAGCCTAAATACCGATTTACTTGATCAAACCTACTTCTCCATCAAAATGACTTGCTAGGTATGATTGCCCGAACGTCCACGTGGCAAGAAACAAAAAGGCCTCATCTCACTAGTGATTGCCCTCTATCAAAACTTTGATAGCCTCTGCCTGTGGTGGTGGCCTGAACAAAAGCGAGGAGTTAGGCAACTCTGACACTCCCACCCATGTGGAGATCTTCCATGCCTTTGTAGCCTAAATACTGATTTACTTGATCAAACCTACTTCTCCATCAAAATGACTTGCTAGGTATGATTGAAGTCAGTCCCCCCTCAGCCCTATTCAGTCATGCAAGACTTGAAAACTTGGACTTTCTATTGTGTGTTTCACTTTGCATTGACCAGAAAGAGCCAAAGAGGTAATTCTGGCATGCTGCAACCTCTTCGAATGATCTTCTCTCTCTACCATCCTCTCTAGTCCTTAGAGATGAATGTGCATACAACAACCTCTCTCATCATTACAAGTTTCCCAGCTTATACTCATTGAATACACTTTAGTGGAAATCGTAGTAGCAAGATTAAAAAAAGAAAGAAAGAAAAAGTAGGAATTAACATAAATGACGAGAGAGTAAAAGAGTTTCAGACTTCATGGCCATATATTGATGATTGGTGTTAATAAAGACGAAGTCGGCACATAGCGAAGGAGGGAACCAGTAAGAGGTCTCCAAAAACATTTGGATTCATGGTACATGCTTATTATGTCATAGTGTTGTATTTAACTATAATAGTTTAATACATAGTTGCCACAATTCGCTTGCCCTTAGAGATTTGTGATTTGGATTGCACGATCTAAAATGTGGATCATTCGTGAATTTGGAATGCAAGATTTAACATTCCAATCTAAAATATCAAAAGCCTTGGAAAATATACAACAAACAAGAAAATACATTCATACATGGTTCCATATATATATTTTTTATAATGACTTGGATTCGTTAAATTTTTTTTGGTGTGTATATATGTATATATTTATATATGAATATTATTAGTTATTACAAATATCATCAAAAAGCATATCATTTTTCAAATAAACGTATATCGTTCCAATAAAGTCATTTAAAAAAGCCTATCCCTTATGTACTACGATTTATAACAAGTGACGACCTACGTTTCCGTTCCACGTACCATAACGATCCACGTTTTAGGTAAAATTGGTTTAATATATAACTAGTAAAAAATCGTTAGATATTCTTTGATGGCTTATATTATAACTAGTAAAGAATCGTTAGATATTGTTTGATGGCGTATCCACATTTGCGATTACTCCTCAGTTCCACCCTAGAGTCCTCTTATGTGGATGGGTGTGTAGGTCTAAGACATATTCACTTAGGTAAATTAGTTTGCTTATCCTCATGCATTCATGTTTCACTGGGCTAGCCCTTCAGTCCTTTTATATCTTTCATTTCATTGTTTTTGTATCTATTGTTTGATTGACAACACGACACTTTGAAATGAAATTTTGATCCCTGGAGATGAGATCTTAGTTTGCTTCTTAGATCATTCAAAAACTTCTAATAATATAAAATTTCTATCCAAATATATATTCTTATGCTATTGGTCTTTTTTAGTTTGTGTTAATGATAATGATTAATTTTAATATGTTTTGTTTGAGTTCAGGGTTTTTAGTCCATATTTATGTGCTACTTTGACTGTATGAATATGTTTTAGTAACTATATTGATTTTTCTCAACTTTCAATTTTGTGGCTCAAGAAAATTCATGGCTTCAATATTTATTTTCTATTGCATAACTTCCCACGACAATACAACCACATCTGTGATTTAAAACCGTACTTGAATTGACTGCTTTATGTCCCATTTATTACATACCTGGACTTAGAATGGACCTGATGGAAGCAAGATCGTGCAGAATTTTTAAAAATTCAGCATTATTGAGGTTTTCAGTGTAGGAAGGTTTAGGGTTAGGTAAGGACAGGTGGATAGGTTTTTTGGATTAGGAGAGTAAGGTTTTGAGGGTTATTCATGTTGAGAGCTTGATTTACGTTAACAGCTTAAGTTTTTGGAGTAACTGACTATTTAACATGCTATTAGAGCATTGGTTACGGGAGGTATGGGGTTCAAGTCTTCTATTTGCATTTATTCTCCATTTGCAAGTTGCACTTTGTTATTCTTCGCATTTTTTTGTGGGTTCTTTGCCTTTCCACTTGCGAGTTTGGGGTCGCATGTGAGGAAGGAGTGTTGAGAACTTGATAGACATTGTTGGCTCATTCTCTAACAACTTAAGCTTTTGGAGCAATTGGTTGCTTAAGATTTCAGGGGGATAGGTTTTTTGGATTAGGAGAGTAAGGTTTTGAGGGTTATTCATGTTGAGAGCTTGATTTATGCTAACAGCTTAAGTTTTTGGAGTAACTGACTATTTAACATGCTATTAGAGCATTGGTTACGGGAGGTATGGGGTTCAAGTCTTCTATTTGCATTTATTCTCCATTTGCAAGTTGCACTTTGTTATTCTTCGCATTTTTTTGTGGGTTCTTTGCCTTTCCACTTGCGAGTTTGGGGTCGCATGTGAGGAAGGAGTGTTGAGAACTTGATAGACATTGTTGGCTCATTCTCTAACAACTTAAGCTTTTGGAGCAATTGGTTGCTTAACATTTCAGGGGTTGTTCTTTTGCACCCTATGAGTAGTAACTTTGGTGTTATAGGGTTTTATTGGTTGCTAAGCTGTTACTTGATGGAAGGAATGATTGGCTTATGACAGTGGTCAGTAAGGTCTAATTTTAAGAATCAAAATGCAGTTACTTGTGGTACTTTCTCGACTTCTCTGGCGCATCATTTGCACTACTTGAGTAACCCTAAATAATGGGGTACGGGTTTTTGTAGATTGCATGTACCAAACCCAACTTGTTGACATTCGAACATGATTTTAATGTGTAGACTGTTGATTTCAAACTTCGCTTAGCAATAATATGGTTCTGTTTCTTGATGTTGTCTTTTGGTAGAAAGCATATAGCTTCAGTTTGTGTTATTGTGAAATACTATTGTGACTTTGTTATTGGTGCTTCCTTTGGCAGGTTAATGACATTCACCATGCTGACTCTTGCAAAATTACTCCATCAAAATTCTCTGGGTCTAAGGAAGTTTTGCCACTCCATTTCCGGAAAGTTGTAAGTCTAGTTTTTATTTTGATTTCTTTAATCAGTCTTCTGTTTTCAAGAACTATCACAAGAAAAACAGCCACCGTGTCCTGGTGGATTATAATAGGTGGAGTATTTTTAGGTCTCCTGGTCATTTATTCAAAACCGTGTTTCTATTTTACTGGATTTATTGGGTTCGATAAGATGGATAAATGGATTTTGTGAAGTTTATGATGGAACTATGTAGTGCACGGCGGCAAATATGTGGGTAAAGGGATATCCCTATTCACTTGATGTTGAATATATTTCCAATCTTGTTCACAAGAAGATGCACTACACATGATGCTAAGAACTCGTGTCAAAGTTCTGCAGACTGGAGTTGAATATCCTTGTACAACCCTTCATTCAGCTTTTAATTATAGTTTCTTAGTAAAATGCAATGTGTGAATAAATTTAGATAACTAGAGAAAATGATTAAATAACTATAGCATAATTTATTTTTTGGATAGGTAAGTAACACACACACACACCCTTTGCCCCTACGGGGAGGTGGAGGAGGGACCAACCAAGCTAGAGCTTGTTGGTTTAATTATAACATAATTTACTCGGTGCCTTTTTCTTTTTCAGCTTTATTAATCCCGAAGAGGCCTTAACCTTTCTTAGATTCAACTTCTGTGTACTTATATCTTACTTGGAAATGCTTGGAACTGAACCTGATATGCATTCATACAACCTATCACCGTATCTTCAATCAAGTTTCATGAAAAATTCCCGGTACAACAATTACCTTGCTGCATGTAAAAAGCAATGGATGATGTATACATTTTGGGCATGATACGATGTTGAATAGTACTAGTCAACCTTGTATTTGCTGACTACATTTATGATTTATGTGGACTAAAGTTATCTAAAGGCTGTAAGTTTAGGGTCTGAAAGGGTGCAACAAAAGTTGTAGGGTTTGTAGATGAAAGTTAGATGAATTTGGCTTGACTAGAAAGGCAATATGTTGCTGGAATTTTAGTCACTAATTATTGAGGTTTGTGTTTGAAACTAAAGGCTGAAAGGGTGGAGAAAGTGTTAGGGAAGTGGAATTTGTTTTGGGTTGAAAAACAAAAAGAAATAAAAGGCTAGTTATGGAATTTGGGTTGAAAAAAGGTACCGCTACATGCCACTGCAGTAATCAGAATAAAGGAAACTGAACAATTGAATTTATCATTATTGAAAAAATCCTCAAATTCATCAAAGAGGCCAATTACTTGTGAGTTTAATAAATGGTTGTTATGGGGGGAAAAGAGAATGAGATATCAACTTGAAATATGACGTACTTTGATTAAATTGAGTTAACTAATGAGGATGTAAAAATATTACTAGGGTGGTTTCAGATGCCTTCATCCTTCTTGAGAACCTAGGCCTGGAGATTAGCTTGTATCTTCCTAAAGGTGTCTAGGATGTGCTTAAGTAATGTCCCAAAGTTGTGCAACCCTGCACCTTGCACAACTTATAAAGCACAGAACTGTAGCATAGAAATTACTGAGTAGGTGTTTTCAAATCTCTTCGAGGAATTAGTCAGATTAATCATCAGATTGGCAGGATCCAGTTCATTATGAACATAACTTTTATTGGCAAAGCAAAAGAGACCATTTCACCAGTCAAACTTATTTATTTATTTCGTTATTTTAAAGAAACAGGAAACTAAACTTATGAATGATAGAGGAAAAAAGAGTCAACGGAAGGATAATTGGTCATTCTAGCTAGAAAAGAGAGAGTGATGCAGGCTGCTGCATCAGAGAGGCTATCAACTGGTACTCAAACAAAAGGAAAAAGTTACAAAGCAGATAACTACATCCTTTCTTGCCCACCACATCCTTGAGAAGTGCTCAAGGAGGGCAAAAGTGACTTCATATTGGCACCATCATGGTAGGTCCCCACTTACCAAAGCACCAGCTTGGTTGTTGGCTCCATCTGTAAAATCTTGAAAAAGATATATAATCTCTCATCAAATGGTTATCAGGCCACGGGCTCATGGACTGCGCTCTCACCCACCTGACCGCATCGTTGGGATCTCCCTCTATCAAGTTCATGCTTACTAGTCAAATTTCTCCACTCCTTGTATCATCTTTGTGGATCAATAATTTCCGTGTGGATTTATAAAACAGTAATATATGCTAACAAATATTTATGACACTCAGATCCCAAATTTCTCTTCCTCAATGATATAAAATCCCTTTAGAATTATACTGCATATGCATTTCTATATTGGTGGTTGTCTTTCAACACTATTTTCTTTTTTGAAATTTATTTTTACTATGTATGCCATTTCTTTGACAGCAAGGAAGTATGATGATCAAATATATTCAAAACAAGCAATTGGAAAATTGAAAGAATACAATTAACTACAAAGATATACACAATCTCACAGCCTCAGAACCTCAAGCACCCTCGGGGGGCATTGTAATGCCAAACTTTTATCCAACATATGTGCGCTTTTCTTGTCAGGGTCATAGCTGTTAAAAAATTGTAGTACATGCGAATGGACTTACATTGGGCATTTTCCTTCCAAGTGCTATTGTCTTTATGAGTGTATATGCCTTGGTGCTTTTCTACTTCATTGTGTTTGAAGCCTAGAACACATCAAGGCCATTAACTGATGTTGGTTGTGCCAATGCGGAGTTTTACTTTGGCATCATTCTGCAGCCATGCTTGGCATCACTTTTACCATTCTGCTAGAACACATCCATTTCTAAGATTTCTTAATTTTGGTCCATTCTGTTTTTCGATAAACAGGCACTTGTCTCAGAAAATTAATATTTTGCCTTTAATTTGTCTTTATAGATGCTACCCAGTTCTTGTATGACAGAATAAATGAAAATGCTGGAAGTTTTGTGTTTGTGCAACTTACTGTTTTCAAATCTTTTGTCTGCTTGATAACATAATAATTTTACTACTCAGCTGGCAGGTTCTTCATCCCCTGTAGATTCGGAAGAGATCTATTTTGATTTTAGAAAGCAGCGGTTCATCTATTCAGTGGATAAGGAGACCTTTTCTAAGCTTCCATACCCTTCCAAGGAAACATTTGGCTGCTATCTCAAAAGTACTGGCCATGGCTCTGAAGCTAAAGTTGTTGCTGCTGCTGAAAAATGGGGACGGAATGTGTGGGTTTTCATACCTTTTATTCTAATGTTGGATGAACGCTCATGATGTCCATTTTTAAATACTTTCCTTATTTAAGAGAAGTGATGCAAGATAGTTATTCTTATTTTTTCCTTTATGACAAGGGTATGCTTGGTCACTTTTCTGTTAATTGGAATTAGTAATTTTCACTGTCTCAGTGGTTCATCTGATTTTAAGAATTTTAGGTTTTCGGTCTAGCACTGAGTTTCAATTTACCATTATTTTATATTTTTATATTCACCTTCTCTGCTGTGAAGAGATGCATTGACTCATAAGAGCTTTCGCTGTGTATGTTTTGTGGTGAGGGCTTTGCCTAAGCCCCACTCTTTTAGCCGTGTCCAAATATTTCAAGTAATTCTGGAACTTATTTTCAAGGAAACAGAGTAATATTCTGTGGGTGGCTTGTAAGCTGGACATTGCGAAAGCATATAATCATGTCAATTGGAGATTTTTGCTTTATATGTTGGAGGGGACGGGTTTTGGAGATAGGTGGCGAACTTGGATCGAATTTTGTGCTTCTACATTAAATTCTTAGTAATAGCGAATGATTTAGCTGAAGGCTTTTTCCATAGTATCAACGGTCTCAGGTAGGTGGATCCTTTGTCTCCACTTTTATTTCTTGTGGTCATGGAAGCTCTTAGTAGATTAATTGATCTAGCGGTTGCCAGGGTTTGCTCTCAGGGTTTGAGGTGGGGTGGGATGATGGGCTTCAATTGATTATTTCATATTTGTTGTTTGCGGACAATATTATTGTTTTCAGTGGGGTAGATATGGAGCAGCTTAGGTTTGAGGTGTGTTGTTTTTAGTTTGGAGGCATTATCTGGTCCTCAGGTGAACTTGGGGAAGAATGAGTTGATTCTGATGGGTGAAGTTGCTGTTGTGATGAATTTGGTGCCTGTTTTGGGTTGTGTGGTGGGTTCCTTTCCAGCTAAGTATCTGGTTTACCATTGAGTTTGTCTTACAAGGCAAAAGCAGTATGGGATAGTGTGGTGGATTAATTTTAGCGAAAATTAGCGGGTTGGAAATGTTAGTACTTGTCCAGAGGGGGGGGACTTACACTCATCAGAAGAATGTTTGCAAGTTCACTATTCCTGCAGCGGTGGAGAAGAAGCTTGAGAAGCTTCAAAGGGACTTCTTGTAGGGGAGGGAGGATTGGGGATGAGAGGAAAATTCAATTGGATAGCTGGGATAGGGTGTGTAGGCATTTGAGGATGGGGGTCCTGGGAGTAAAAACCTGATCTATTAGGGAAATGGTTTGCGGAGGTCTGCTTGGGAGAGGGAGTTGTTGTGGCGGAGCATGCATGAGAGTTAAGTATGGGTTCGAGGGAGGTAGAGGGTTCTTATGGGGGTGTGTGTTTGGAAAGGGGTGGCCAGTGTTTGCTATGTATGTTATTTATGTGGTAGGCATAGGAGATCGGGTTAGGTTTTGGCATGTCCGATAGTTTGTGGAGGTTATTTTAAAGGATTGATTTTTGGGCCTGTTTTGGATTTCAGGGGGTTAGGACTTAGGATGCTTCAGTAGCAGATTGTTTTTTTTATATCGACTACCGGGATTATTTGGGAGCCTGACTCAATGGAATTTTTAATATTGGGAGATCATTTGGTGACAGCTTTGCTGGATTTATTGAATAGTTGGCAGCAAAAGTTGGATGGGGATGATTCTATTACTTGGATGCATGCTTGTGGTGGTACCTCATTGTTCACTCTTAATACGAGGTTTTTTGTTGTTGTTGTTGTTGTTGATATTGTTTCTCTTTCTTTTTGGTGCAATGGATGTTAGCTCTCCCCTACAAGATCATCTGGAAGACAAGGGCACACAGTGAAAGTGGTGTTTTTAGGTGGACTGTGACACTTGAAGCAAATCTTACGTTAGATAATTTGAAGAAGAAAGGGTCTCAGTTTGGTGAATGCTTGCTGTATGTATAAATATCAGGAAGAGACATTTAATAATTTGTTTTTTACATTTTCTAGCGGCAAGAGGTTTGTGGATTTTATTTATTTATTTTTGGGATTGCCTTGGGTCATGCTTGAGATTGTTAGAGCTCTCTTGGTGAGTTGGAGAGGTCCGTGGTAATATAGGAAGTGGCAGCAAGTGTTGTATACAGCCCCTCTCTGTCTCTTGTGGTGTGTTTGGACGGAGAGAAATTGGAGAATTTTTGAAAGGGAGGAGCGCTCAGCGTGTGACTTAAAATGATGGCGCTTAAATTCCTAAAATTTTTTGGGTTCTACAGTGGATTATTTAGTAGAGTTTATGAATGATATAATGTTTATGTAATAAGTTGAGTTGATTGTTAGGTGTCAATCTTTTCTTGTAATTTTTTTTAATCATTTTATCTTTTTTGTAAATTCATGTACATGGGAGCGCTTTCCTTTTTGGGTGTCTTTTGAATGAATTACTTATAAAAAAAAAAAACTAAAATTGATGGAGGGAAGGCAAATAATGTCTTCATGCAAGTAAAGGGATATAAGTTTACATGAGCTGTGATTATTATTATAGAATATAGACAGATAATAATGCATGAGATGCACGTGGTAGCTGTCTCCTTGTGCATATCTGGGCAACACTTCGACTTATATGCCAATCTTGAATTTTGATGTGGGGTTACCTCACATTCAATAATTTTTTTCCAATCATGCATCTTTTATTGTTATATTTGGTCAGATTGCATTGCTTATTTGTTGTGTGTTTTAAACTGTTCTGTCTTATTTCTCATTGTTGTGAAAGACAAGTATTGTAGTGTTTGATCTTCTGAATGTGGTTTTACCTTTATTGCTTTCCTTCTGCTCCTTAATGTAAATGTTTCCTGCCCTTGTAGATTTGAATATCCTCAACCTACATTTCAAAAATTAATGAAAGAGCAATGCATGGAACCCTTCTTTGTGTTTCAGGTTGGTTTGATTGGAAATGTTCACTGTTTATGTTACCAGTCAAATTTCCTTTTTATTTTTATCCGGTTCTTTACTCTTTTCCTACCCTGTTTAATGTTGCTTTCTACCTTTAGGTCTTCTGTGTGGGCCTTTGGTGTTTGGATGAGTACTGGTATTACAGTTTGTTCACCCTATTCATGCTGTTTATGTTTGAGTCGACAATGGCAAAAAGTCGGTTAAAGACACTAACTGAGCTTCGACGTGTGAGAGTGGATAGCCAGACTCTAATGGTTTATCGTTGTGGGAAGTATGTTGTTGCAACAATGATTATATTTCTTTTTAACAAAAAACAAAAGCAGAGCTCTTTGCTAAGTTTGTGTGCTGAATGCTAAATATTTGGAATTATAGGTGGGTGAAACTCTCTGGGACAGATCTTCTGCCTGGGGATGTTGTGTCCATTGGGCGCTCTAGTGGTCAGAATGGAGAAGATAAGTCTGTACCAGCAGACATGCTTATATTAGCTGGAAGTGCTATTGTGAATGAAGCCATTCTAACAGGCGAGTCTACCCCCCAATGGAAGGTGGTTCTCTTTTCCTGTTTTCTCAATTTTATATACTGTTCCTCATTAAGTATTAGAACTTATGGAACTAATGCCTCAAGCATTTATGTCTGGATTATGGTGGTTAGATATTTTTACTTCCAGTTTTCTATTTATTCTCAGTGTTCCTCTTTTCTACTTGCTCTTTTTGTGATTGTAGTTTTGTTGCAAATTCACCTTTTTTATTTGAGAGTTATTGTAATACATGGCTACTGACTTTTGGTTTTGCTTATATCCTTGCTTCCTCTTCTTCTTCTCGATAAGAGTTTTTTTGCCTCCCTCTTAAATTAATTAAGCAAGTTTGCACAAGCTATAATTTTTTTTTGGTTGGGGGGGCGGAAGCAAGTTTGCATTACTCTTCGTCAAGAAGAGCTGTGTCTGCATCTGAGATTGGCATCGTAATGTTTAGATGACATTTAATTAATTTTGTACACGGATATTGGATGTATCACCTGATTTTTCCTTTTAATTTTTTTTTTGCATAATGTCATTTTTTAGGTTTCAATCATGGGTAGGGGAACTGAGGAGAAATTATCAGCTAGGCGAGATAAAAGCCATGTGCTTTTTGGTGGGACAAAGATATTACAGCATACTCCAGATAAGGTCGTTTAGAGTCTCTCTCTCTCTCTCTCTCTCTCTCTCTCTCTCTCCTCCTCCTCCTCCTCCTCCTCCTCCTCCTCCTCCTCCTTCTCCTTCTTCTTCTTCTTCTTCTTACTTCTTTCATGTTTGTTTTTCATTGCTAAAAAAGTACCCATTTCTATTCAATTTTTATTTATATTTTTCTCACTGAAGTCAGACCTTTCATCTGAAAACTCCTGATGGAGGCTGTCTAGCTGTTGTTCTACGAACTGGATTCGAAACAAGCCAAGGAAAACTGATGCGGACAATTTTGTTTTCTACAGAGAGGGTAAATGATTTTTGATCCTTGGTTGAGGATTGTTATGTGTTAGCAATCCTTTATCGCTGGTCTATTTTCACTTTTTTAGATATTAATTCTCAATCCTACATGTGATTATAGGTTACTGCTAACAGCTGGGAAAGTGGGCTCTTCATTTTGTTCTTAGTCATTTTTGCAGTAATAGCTGCTGGATATGTACTTAAAAAGGTAATAAACAGTGCCAGTTCCTCTGCCATGTAATTTCTTGTTCATAGTTCATATTACTGGTGTGTCCCTTTTCCTGTACTATCGTACATCATGGATGCCTTTGATACAGGGGTTGGAGGATCCAACAAGAAGCAAATATAAGCTTTTTCTGAGTTGTTCGTTGATTATCACTTCTGTGATTCCCCCCGAGCTGCCTATGGAGTTATCAATAGCTGTTAATACATCTCTGATTGCACTGGCACGGCGTGGGATATTTTGTACAGAACCCTTCCGAATTCCTTTTGCTGGGAAAGTGAGTAGCATAAATTTCCTGTATTTTTTCATTAGATTCTTAGATGTCACACTAATGCTCCTGTACCATAGATATTGTGTTCATTTATAGGGTTTAGGTTGAGTTATGTATGGACTCGGATGGGATACGGATGAATATGACATGGATATGTTGATACAATAAACTGCAAAAAAAAAAAGGGATACAAATATGTTGAGTACACAACAACGTACGTGTGTTGTATGAGAATAAAAAATTTAAAAACAATGTTTTGTTAAGATTATTAAAATTCATGTGAGAAAAATGAGGGTTATGTCACATGGACATGAACTTGGAACCAAATTCAACATCCTCACTATATCACAACCGTAATTCTTCAACTTTAAGAAATAATCCAAGTATTTGAAATCTTGGTTTTATCTTTCCTCATATTCATATGCTATACTAAAATGCCACACCTTAATGTTCAAGACATAGTACATGTTAAGAGTATCTGAGAAGAACTTGTCAAAAAAAAAAATAGAGTATCTGAGAAGAGTAATACTATACAAAATTAAAAAAAAAAACTAACCAAAAAAAAACTGTACGAAATTTACAAAAGTTTTTTACAAACTGATGTGGCAATGAATGGTTTGTTTCAAGTATTTTGACTTTTAAGATGCAAATTAATGTGGACTCAGATGCTATATCAGTTCGTAAAATTAGTCTGTACAATTTTAAGTGAGTGTAGCATTTTTCATTTGAGAATTGGATACTTGTTCAGAATTAAAAAATTATTTTTATATCATGGGTATATATAGGAAGAATCAGATATGTATTTGCAAGTACCAAGAAATATCGGTTTCTGAACTTTGCTTCATAGGTCTTGAGACAACTTGATGTAACCACCCCCAACCCCCTCCCCCCCAAAAATTAAGATTTTGGTATGAAGAGGTCGGTTGTTGGCCTTGATACGTTTGGCTGTATTTAATTACTTTTAAAACTGTGTGATATGAAGTTCCTCTACCATCTTGTCGTTGTGATGGTGTTTGTTACATCTGTTTCTTTTATCCAAAAGGATTCCTCATCCTCAGCACTTAACTTCTTCAATTCCTTCAATGCATGACTATCCAACATAATATTCATATGATTAAAAGATAAAAGGTAGATGTAAGAATTTCAGGTTTATAACAGGAGTGTATATCTATGCTAATTTATGATATATTGATTTTTTTTAAAATTATTTCTTGTAGAAACACACACACACACAAGTTTTACAGCATTTGTGATGCTGGTAACGGCATTTCACATTATTTGAATATGTGTTCAATTAATCTTTAAGGTCTATCTTATATTACTGTGTATCATTTTTCGAAGACAATGTACAGACTTTGATATTTGAAACAAATTTTGAAGAACTCTAAAAAATGATATCCAAGAAGTATTAGCATTAATGCTGTGGTAAAACTTTAAAAAAAGTTGTATAATAATATAATTTTTGTGTGTTTGCTTAAATTTAGTCATATGTACAAATAGTTATAATTACACAATCTATAGCTTAGTAAAACAAAAAAATGAAAATAAAATGTGGATATTTGATAAAATTAAACCTATCCCATTAGATTAAATAGTTTTGCTTTTTGTATATTTGTTTTGTGTCTATAATATGGTTAGGTTTGACTTTGACAAAACAAAACATTTTAGATCATTTTTTTGAATGGTTGACTTTGATGAGCGAAATATTTTAGTTCAATTAGTATGATAAGAACTACAGTAAAAAGTACTAAACACCTGAATAGGTGCTAATGTTTGCATCTGGAGAGTATATGTGGCCAGGTAGAGTGCAAAATAATCTTTTAATTGCTAATACACATAATAAATATTTTATGGCCAATCCTTTTTTGTATACGAGGTTGTCGCCCTTGGGTGCTTTGTTAATATATTTTATCTTTGACGATCGAAAAAAAAATCAGATTGACGGGGCCCTGGTTTACAGTCTGGCCATGCGATTGAAAGTCGCGTTTGATGGGGTCGGTTTCAGGTCATCTAAAAAAATGAAAGTATCAGATTGGCACTTGTATCTACAAATTCTAAAAACTTAGAATTAATTATTCAATTATATTATTGAAAGTTACAATGGTCAACAAATATGAATTGTATGTTCTAATTCAGTCTCATATAGTTCCTAAGAAGCACATACACTGACACACGACATGGATATGATAGGACATGAACACACGGACGTGACATTTATTAAAAAATAGGGCACACATACGTCAGGGATATATTGAATACATATATATTATTTTATATGACCATATAAGAAAAACTTAATATTATTTCAATCAAAATTGACATAAAAACACACAAATCACAATAATATTATTAAGATATCAAAATAAAAAGCCATTAAATAGACTAATTCAGCCGACATGTGTTTGACATTGATATATGAGTCAAAATAGAGTGTCCTTGCTTTATAGTCTAGTTCTAACTTCTAACATTGGCTAGTGCTTGTTTTAAACTAATAATACAACCGATCTTGACATAATGTTTGCATTTGAAGAGTATATGTGGCGAAGAAAAGTGGCAAAATAATCATTTAATTGCCAATATATAATAAGTTATTAGATTGAAATCATTTAATTGCCAATATATAATAAGTTATTAGATTGATTCTTGTTTCTACAAATTTCACTTGAAGAGAATGAAAATGAAACTATAATTTTTGAAATTAAGGATACATTCAAAACATATCATATTGATCACAATTTTTTTTAATAAGTCATATTGATCACAATTCAAATCAACTCAACTCAACTCAGCTTAATGAAGCCTTATCCTATCTATTTGAGGTTGGTTACATGAATCATGTCTCACCATTTTGCTATATTTAAATTTACCACCTCAGTTAAAAGACATTTTATCATATAATAGTTATTGGTATTCGTTGTGTATGGCCAAACCATCTTAATTGACGTTCTCTCATTTTTTTTCCTATAAGTGTTACATTTATAATCTTGCGAACATATTCTTTTTTATTTTTATAATTTCTTGTCTTACTAGACATCTATTTCAACATTCTCAATTCGGCCACTCTCATTTATTTTTTTGACAAGTGAGTTATATTAAAGGTGCTCAAGGGGTGCGAACCCATATATACAAAGGGAATCCTTCAAAAAGTCAACAAAAAAAATAACATACAAAGGATAAGCTCTCTTCAACCAAAAGTGAAGCACCCTAAAAAAATTATCCTTAAATCTTTTGAGATAGCAGTCTTATGTTATTATGGGCGTTATTGTACTTTTCCTTAATATTACATATATGTGAGGAGTGTATTGTTTTAGTTGGATTATGGATATTATTTTGGAGTGATATAGAAACGACATGGGAGTTTTTTTCTTCTCTTCTTCTCTATTTTTTTTTCTTCCTTTTTTCTTAATCTTAAGTTAGGTTTAATTTCATCTTGGTATTAGAGCTACGATCTTGGCAAAGGGATCTTTTCAAAATATAGTTGGAAGACAACAAGAGAACTGACGAAGTCGCTAACATCATTTCTTGATGATGATGTTAGCATGACCCGTCACTGTTTAACGATCAGAAAATATGGTTTGCTTCGTCTCATTGTGCCCAGTACTCGTGTGAGTTTTGTGAATTTTTTTAAGGCATCTGGATGGATATTTGTATTTTTGAAACTTTTCCTGATTCTAGGTACCTATTTTACTATCTGTGCATCTGAAGCCTTTCGCTGTTTTTTTGATGCTTTGATCCACCTCTATTGAGTGCAACTAGGCCATCGAAGGCTTGTTGGTTTCTGTTGTTGATTTTTTTTTGCAACTTTTGGAGATCAGCAGATGGTCGAGAGGCTTTTGGGGTTTCGATTTCGATTATATTTGTTGCGATATACTGTTCTAATGCTCGAAGCTTGAGATTCTGTGTTGATTCAGTTGGTGTTTATGGTTCATTGTGTGCGAGATTTGAAAGTTTTTGCTCTTTGGGACCATCGACCATGCTTCACATTAGGCCTTGTGCTTTTTTTGAAGGATATGCTATTTCAAACTTTTTAATATCTTTTTCTTCTAATATTGGTTATTACAGTAGCCTGTGTTCTTTTTCTGATTTACAATTTCCTCAGTTTTTTCTGGTGGCTTGGTGGATGTGCTTTCCCACATTGTGATATTTATTTATTTTTTGTGGTTAATAACGAGATGCAAACCGGAGGATTCTATTTTATTATATCAGATCACAACACTCCCTATTCACCGAATGACAACAGATTTTTTTGGTGGTAATAATTTCTCGTTTTGATCACAGTTTGTGATATTATATTTGGGGCAGTCGAGGAAAGTTGGGTCTTCTTAATGGTGCTACTAAGATACCAGATCCTACGTATGCTAAATATGCACAATGAGAAGTCGATAATTACATTGTCTTGGGATGCTTGTTTAACTGTATGGAGCCATAGAATTATAGTATGTTTTTGTATCAGTATCATGATGTCGTAGCTCATCTATGGATTGCCTTAACCACGATGTATGCACATGCTTGGAATGATTCTCGGATCTATGAGCTCAATCAGGATATTTTTCGTGCAACTAAGGAGGATCTCTCGGTTTCAAATTATTTTGGTCAAGCTACTTAGGATATCTATCAGCTCAACCAGGATATTTTTTGTGCTACTTATGACGATCTCTCGATTTCAAATTATTTTGGTTATCTTCAGACTCGTTGGGAGGAGTTGAGCCATTACTAGTCTCTTTTTGATTTTCTATCAGATGTTGCCAAACTACATGTGGAACGTATTGAGCATCAACAGACCTATGGGTTTCTTATGGGCCTTCGTCTTGAGTTTGAGCCTATTCATGCACAACTTTTAGCTTCGTATTCTCTGCCTCCAATACAAACAATTTATGCAACTATTCACAGTGATGAGCAACGACACTCTTTGATTTTTTCAGTTTTAGCTCCTATTGTTGATTACCTTGAATTAATTGCCCATCTTTTATTTGCAGATGATACCATCATTTTTTGCGAGCCCACAGTCCGCCAGCTTCTCTTTATCCGTTGCATTCTCGTATGTTTTGAAGCTGTGTCGGGTCTAAGGATCAATCTGGCTAAGAGTTGCATCTTTCCGGTTGGGGCTATTCAGGGGCTGGATCTTTTGGCTAGCACCTTGGGCTGCAAAGTGGGATGCTTCCCCTCTTCTTATTTAGGTCTTCCTTTGGGAGCCAATGCGAGATCCATTGGGGTTTGGGATCCGGTGGTTGAGAGGTTTCATAGCAAGCTAGCTGGCTGGAAAGGCCAACTCCTTTTTAAAGGAGGCAGGCTCGCTCTTATTAAAAGTTCTTTAGCCAATCTTCCTACATATTTCATGTCTCTTTTCCAGATTCCGAAGTCAGTGTGTAGAAGATTGGAGAAGATTCAAAGGAACTTTCTTTGGGGCCATGAGGGCGATTGTAGGAAAATTCACCTGGTGGCGTGGGACAAAATCAAGAAGCCCTATTCTCTAGGGGGCTTAGGGGGTGAAGGATTTGAGAATTTTCAATACAGCCCTTTTAGGTAAATGGTTATGGAAGTCTGGCGATAGTGACAAGGATCTTTGGAAGGAGATTATTGTGTCTAAGTATGGGAGTGAGAATGGGGACTGGTGTTCGGGTAGCGTTGATGGGCCGATGAGTTGTGGGCTATGGGGTTACATCAGAAGAGATTGGAGACCTTTCAAGGATAGATGTTGGTTTGTCATTGGTAATGGTGACCGGGTGAAATTCTGGGATGATGTGCGGTGTGGGGCTACATCTCTGAAGATGAAATTCCCTAAGCTTTACAGTTTGGCTACAAACAAGGCGGCGTGGGTTCGTGAGTACGTGATGAGCATCGGGAATACACTTGTTTGGGCTCCTTCTTTTAGAAGAGATTTCCTCGATTGGGAGCTTGAGGAGGTGGCCTCTTTTCTTAGCCAAATCAACAATTTTCGGGCAATGGAAGGGCGTGAAAATAAGAGGCTTTGGATTCCGGATAAGACTTCCTTTTCTGTGAGTTCTTTCTATAAGAGTTTGTTTCCTGCCGGAAGCTCTATCTTTCCTTGGAAGCTCACTTGGCATTACAAAGCCCCCCCTAGAGCCTCTTTCTTCGCTTGGGAAGCTTCTTGGAGGGCCATTTCAACCGCGGAGAGAACATGATGAAGAGAGGTTTCCTGATGGCTAGTAGATGCTACTTTTGTATGAATAAAGAAGAAAGAGTGGATCACGTTCTCATGCACTGCCATGTCCCCTGGAGCTGTTGGAACCTAGTTCTTTCCCTTTTTGGAGTCTCATGGGTCATGCCAGCTTCCGTCAAAGATCTGTTGTTAGAATGGAAAGGGTGCACCCTTCCTAAAGATATAAAAAGAATCTGGAGATTGGCCCCCATTTGCCTTTTATGGTGCCTATGGAAAGAAAGAAACAATCGTGTCTTTGAGGATCGGGAGCTTTCTATTCCCTACATTAAAGACTCCTTTTTGCATTTATTATTTTTTTGGGCCAAAGAGGGTTTTCCTGTAGATGTTACGTCTTTTGTTGACTTTTTGGGGTCTTTAAGACCTTTGCAATTGGGTTTTTGCCCTTAGCCCTTCCCGGGCTTCTTTGATATACATCTTATTTATCAAAAAAAATTAATTGCCCCTCTCTTTAGAGGTGGTTCAGATCGTGGACGTGGTCATGAACATGGTCGTGGTCGAATATGAAACATTTTTTAGTGTACTTATTGTGGCGGTATTGTCCATGAGGTCTCCACATGATAAACATTACATGGGTTTCCTTATAGTTCTATAGGTCCCACTACTCATTCGTAGTTCCAATGAAGTTTGAGTGGATTGGGGAGCTAGTCGCTCATGAACAATAGCATCAATATGGGAATTCAATTGTCCCATATCGAAGGAAAAACCAAGTGAAGGTGCTCTAGGCTGACTGGTATCTAGCTCTCTTGTAACAATTGAGTAAGCAATAGAACCTGTAGAACTAAGAGGAGGGAACCCATGTAATCAGTAGCATGTGGAGACCTCATGGTTAGTACATCCACAATAAGTACACTCAAAAGTGTTTCGTCCTCGACCACGACTGCATCTATGATTTGAACCACCTCTAGAGCGAGGGGTAGTGGAATAGTCAAAGAAGAGTGATTAATAATAGGAGTTGAAACATGAGAAATCAAAAGAGCGCTGTTGCTAATCTCTGTGAATAGTTGCATAAACTGTCCGTAGTGGAGGTAGAGGATAAGAAGCTAACATCTGTGCATGATTAGGCTCAAAACTTAGGATGAAGGCTCATACAAAACGCATAGGTGAGCATGCATTCTATAATAAGTTTGGCTGCATTTGATGGAAGACTAGATAGAGACTTCTAATTGCTCAACTGCTCCCAATGAGTATGAAGATAACCAAAATAATCTGAAACTGAGAAATCATTTTAAGTAGCACGAAAAATATTGCTATAAAGCTGATAGATCCGAGAATCATTTCAAGCTATGTGCCGCTATCTTCCCCAACTTCTGGTAAATCCTCTCTTCCTGTTACTACTACTTCTTTACCTCTTACTTTTCCTTTACCTTCCATCGACTTTTACTTATCTATTACCTTGCGCAAAGGCCAGTGGAGTTGTGTCACTGCTCACCTTATTACTCAATTTTTGTTATATTAGGGTCTCTCTACTTAGTATCACAAATTCACAATTATTTATTTTTAACTTCCTCGGTCACCATTCCTTATTGTGTGTGTGAAGCCCCTTCGTCATCCTCCTTGGTATGTAGCTATGATTATTGAGATAGAGGCTCTTCATAAAAATAATACATGGGTTCTAGTTGATCTCCTTCCTTGTAAGCGTCCTGTGGGATGCAAATGGGCATTTACTATTAAATATCCATTGAATGCTATAAGGCTCTACTAGTTGCCAAAGGCTTTAGTCAGATTCCTAGACTTGACTTCACTGCTACCTTTGCTCCAGTTGCTAAACTTATTACTGTTTGAGTCCTCTCGTTTGCTGCTCAACATCATTGACCTCTCTATCAGATGGATGTTAAAAATGATTTTCTTCATGGTGGGCTTGAAAAAAGGATTTATATGTAGTCACCTCTTGGTTTTCGGCGTCAAGGGGAGTATTCTGGGAATGTTTGCAGACTAGTTGTCTCTTTATGAGCTTAAACAATGTGCTGAAGCACGGTTTCAACGATTCGGTGCTATTATTCTAGCCGTGGGGTTCAGTCGTTGTCACTTGGACCACACATGCTTTAATTATAGGAGTCATGACGGTATTTACGCGATTGTTCTTGTTTATATTGATGATATTAATATTGCAGGAGATGATTCTGCCTTCATTGCTAAGGTAAAGGAGGAGTTAGGTTGTGTCTTTGGTGAAAGACTTGATCTTATTTTTGCAGTAAGTGCTGTCAACCAGTTTATGCATTGTCCTAGGACGCCACACTTGGAGACTTTCTACCATATTTCTTGATATGTAAAATCCTGATCAAGATTGGGATTATTTAGTACTGACGGTGGTCATTCATCTATCCCAAGTTTCAGTAATGTTGATTATGCTGGGTCTTTGACTGATAGATGTTCCACTTCTGGTTTTTGCCCCTTTTATGGTCTCTTGGAAGTGGAAGAAGTAGACTGTCAGTTCTCGTTCTTCTGTTGAGGCTAAATATCACGCAATGGCTCATGGTGCTTGTGAAGATTTATGATTGAAGTCCCTATTTATAGAGCTTGGATTTCCTTCTTTTGGGTCTATACCTCTCTATTTTAATAACCAAGCTGCTATTAAGATTGCTTCAAATTTTGTTCTTCATGAATATACAAAACATGTTGAAGTTGATGTTCACTTCATTTGTGAGAAGGTTTAGGGTGGAATTATTTCTACTGTCGGGCTTCACTCGAGTGGTCAACATGCAAATGTTTACACTAAAACAATTGGTTCTTCTCTTCCAGATTCATGCTTGGACAAGCTGCGCTTCGTTCCAGCTTATTTTAGGGGGTTGGTTATTGAGATAGCAGTCTTATGTTATCAAGGGCATTATTGTACTTTTCCTTGATATTCATATATATGAGTTTATTGTTTTACTTGGATTTTGATATTATTTTGGAGTGATATGGAAAAGATTGAGTTTTTTTTTTCTTCTCTTCTCTCTTCTAATTTTTCTTCCTTTTCTCTTAATTTCAAGTTAGGTTTAATTTCATCTCTACTAGGGGATAACTCTTTTTCCAAAGGTGGCAAGATCACTTGATTAAGAGTACATTGGGGGAGCCTTCCCAACCTATTTTTATGTCTTTTTTCCCTATTCCAGCGGAGGTGGCTAATCGGTTGGACAAATTGCAAAAGGAATTCCTATGGGGGCAAATTGAGGGAGATAGGGGACCCCATTTGATTCATTGGGATAAAATCAAGGTCCCAATGAAGGTTGGGGGTGAAGGACTTGAGGGTTTTCAATAAGGCTCTTGGGTAATGGTTATGGCGATTTGCTAAGGAACCTCATTCAAGATGGAGATGAGTTATTGAAGCTAAGGTGGGTTATGATAACAGCTAGTGGTGCAATAAGGTTGTGGAGGGTCCTTATGGAACGGGTCTTTGGAAGACAATTAGAAAGGGAGCACATGATTTCTTTCGCTTTACAAGGTTTGTTGCACGTAATGGTGGGAAGATTAAATTTTGGAGGGATACTTGGTGTGGTGAGAGTCCTTTGGCTCGAAGATTTTCCCATTTATTTCAGTTGGCCTCTAACTAGGAGGCTTTTGTGAGAGAGTATGTGACATTTAATGAGAATGGGTGGAGTTGGTGCCCTTGCTTTAGGCGGAATTTTCTTGATTGGGAAGTGAGGAAGCTGTGTCTCTATTAGCTAGTAATCTTAATGAGGTTCAGTTGGACAAAAATAAAGAAGACTGTAGCTAGAGGGGACTTTTCGGTTAAATTTTTTTATTGGTGTTTGGCAAATGAAGTTGTGGATAACTTCTCGTGGAAAGCTATTTGGCACCCTAGAGTCCCTACAAAGGTGGCCTTTTTAATGTGCGCGGTGGTGTGGGGCGCAATGTTAACAGTGGATAATTTGAAGAGAAGGGGTTTTCTTTTGGCTAATAGATGCTCGATGTGCTTGTTGGGTGAAGAATCTATTAATCATCTATTTCTTCTTTGTCCGGTAGCTAAGGAAGTTTGGGACATTTGCCTAGTTCTTTTTGGTCATCATTGGGTTATGCCGTGGTCAATTGGATACTTAATCAAGATTTGGCATGGAACCCGGGTTTCTAGTAATGTTAGAAGGGTGTGGAGTCTCATTCCACATTGTTTTTTTGGTGTATATGGAAAGAGAGGAATTGTAGAATTTTTGAAGGGGAAGTTAATCCCCTTAATAGGCTCAAGGATAGGATTTTACATGTATTATACTTTGGATGATGGAGGCAAATCCTCATTGTATAGAATCTTTTGTAGAGTTCTTGGGGGGTTTTAGCCATCATTGGTATGCCGCCCCTTCTTTAATTTTTGTAGTTTCTTGCCCTTCTCGAGTACATTAATATAGTTATCATTTACCTATCCAAAAAAAAAAACAGCTTCTCAGGTAGTAGCCTAAGTCAATAAAACTACCTTGGTAGGTCTCTCACCCTAATTAGTTTGGGTGTCATTGGACATGCTTGGTGGCACCTGGCACCAAGGCATGGTCCAAGTTGGTAAAGCAAGGTGACTTGGAGATGATGCATTTGTGTTTTATTTTGGTGTATTTGGAAGAAACATAATAGTCGTATCTTTTGAGGGAGGGAAGCATCCTCCCTTTGTTTTCAAGGATACTTCTTTGAGTTTACTCTTTTTTTGGTCCAAAAAGGTTTATCCTATATATGTAGGTTCTATAATTGATTTTTTGGGGACTCTTGAGGCGTTAATTGTTGTGGCCTTTCCCTTATAAATATGGGTTCGTCCCCCTTGGGCGCTCTTTTAGTAATATCTATAAAAAAGTATGGAATAAAGTGCCCTTCACTTTGAAAGGTTTTGCCTTCTAGCAAGGCGCCTCTCAAATCTTTCCACCGCCACATCCCACACCTTGGAAGATCTAGCGATGACCCCCAGAGGAAGGCCCAAATATGAAATTGGGAATGAATCCACCCAACATGATAGAATGGCTTCAAGGTTATCCCGATTGTCCACCTCCGCTGCATCCAGCATCTCACTCTTGGACATATTAGTTTTCTTAATTTTAGGGTTATTTTTTATAGTAGTTATTTTGGCATTTTTGGTCTGTTATTTACTCAGTTTGAGTTTTACCATATTGATTATTGAATTTGAATAATATTGATTTTTCTCCCTTATTCTCTCTTTCTCTCTCTTGTACCTTAGTCTCTCACTCTCTCTCTCACACACACACACAGAGTTCTGTATCAATAAATTAACTAACTGAACAAAACTAGAAATTACTTTGCCCTTCTTGATACTTCTACTATTACTTACTCTTTTATTAGAATTCATAAAAAGTATATAAATGTCTTTACGAAAATTCATCAAATACTTCAATTATTTATACAATGTAATTTAATTAACATTTTCACTGAAAACATATTCATATTAAAGATCAACAATTTGAAAAGTAAGAGAAATCAATTGTGAAAAATTTTCCTTTAAAAGAAGAGAAAGGAAGTGTGTAAAAAAGATGGAATGTGGTGTGGATAAAAAAATTCGAGAAAAAAATAAGCTTTTGAACCCAAAGAAAAAGAAGTGTTAAAAAAGGTAGGAGGTGATATACTACATATTATATATAGTTAATGCGGTGAACTCAAAAAAATATAAAAGTATGTTGATCAATATCCATTATTTTTTTAAAAAGTGGGACATGATAAAAAAGTATAAAAATGCATAAAAAGTAGTGGGATAAAAAAAAAAGATAGGTCAATGTTTGTCAAAAATTACAAGTTTCGGAGTCCTTGAATAAAAAAAAAGTGTGTAGAAAAAAGGTGGGCCAATATTAATAGAAATAATTTAAGTTTTAGCTGTTGTTTGGCCCAGCGGCAGGGCCACTCTTTTCGGCATCAGGTGCAATAGCTTCAAGAGATAGCTTTTTGAAGAAAACGCTCCTTTGGGCCTCTGTCCCACTCCACCAAACGGGGGCTCAGAGTCCTAAAAATATAAATTTTAGAATCCTAAAAGGAAAAGGTGAAATCTGTAGAAAAACGGTGGGACTTGATAAAAGAAAATAAGAACAAAAAAGGAAGAAGTTTTAGAGTCCTAAAAATATAGTTTTAGAATACTAAAATGGTAAAAAAAAAAAGTGTAGAGGAAAGGTGGAACATGACCAAAAAATATAGAAGGACAAAAAATATGGGCTTTAGAGTCCTAAAAGAAAAAAACCAAGTGTAGGGAAAAGGTAGGTCAATGTCCACCCCAAGGGTCACTTACTTATCAAGGAAAAAGCTAGGTCAATGTTGATATCTTAAACAAGCTCTAGCTTGGTTGGTATCTCCTCCTCCTCATATGGGAGGTTAAGAGTTCAAGTCCCTTAAGGAGCAATGTGTGACTGTGTGTGTGTGATTTACCTATACAAAAAAAAGATATAAGATATAGATAGATAGATAGATAGATATATTTTTAATTATATCTTGTATTTTCTATTTTCTCCTGCAGGTTGATATTTGTTGTTTTGACAAGACTGGAACACTTACATCGGATGACATGGTATGGCAGCTTCAAGTTAATTAGTATTTTATGCTCATTGGTTAATTGTGGCATTCATTTAATAAAAATTATGTCCTCAAATTTCCAGGAGTTCTGTGGAGTTGTTGGACTGACTGACAATATGGATTTAGAAACTGATATGACTAAAGTGCCTTCCCACACCATGGAAATTCTTGCTTCTTGTCATGCCTTGGTGTTTGTAGACAACAAGCTGGTATGAATATAATTCTTGGATACTCGGTGTTTTAGTTCCTGCATGTTTTTGTTTCTATACAATGCCACTCAATTAAATCACAAAATTATCTCATCTTTTATTTTTCCTTGAAGCATTGTATATTATCAGTATCATATATATTTACTAAGCGCACAGCAGTGTACTAATGGGCCACTACTGTTCGGATTGCCTAGAAATCATAATAGAATTGCAGGCTCGAAATAATCTAATGTAAGAACCAAATTTAACGTGCTCTAAAGAACACCAAGAGGAAATTAATCTGACCATCATTTCTTTACAATTGATTCTGAATCCACACTTCTGCCAAGTGCTTTACAATTTCTCTCTTTCCAGATTAAGTCATAAGAAAGCAAGGAAAGGGAACCTGAACTCGTAATAAGTAATGAATGAATGATCTCACTCCTAGGCAATTCATGACCAAACTCATGCCAGATCTGGAATGGAAACAAGTCCAAATGGACAAGGAAAGAAGCAATGAGCAACAAATATTAGGATTCTAAGCTTTAGCTTAAAGGCTTTCGTAGCATACATCTTAAGAAACAATGAAACATCCATCCCTCTAAACCAATTTATTTATTTCTATATTATTATTATTATCTCCTATCTTCCTCTGGTTAGTGCCAAGTTATCTGCTTGATATCATCAAGGTTGCTGTCTGAACAATAATCGGACATTTCAAAATAGCATTCCTTGGGAGAGAAGCCTCAATGATATGCCCGAAAAAGATTTATAGCTGGGTTTGACAGAAGAACCTAGACTATTAAGGGATATAGTGTCCTATATTCCACAGTCATTCTTTTTGTTGATTTTTTTACATGTTAGTTATCATTGGATTGCCTCTTGCACTTGATCATGACTCCTGAGTGAGCCAGTCTATTCTGTTCTTTTCAAACCTGACCTGGTAGTTTGATGATGCTTCCTAAAATCCTTGCTATATGTTTAATAAATGCTGAGAGTCCATATTTACAATCCTTTAATTAGAGTTTCTTGTACTAAATTCCCATATGCTATAATTACTATATCACTTCATTATTTCTTGTAGGTTGGTGATCCTCTTGAGAAGGCTGCACTTAAGGGAATAGATTGGACTTATAAATCTGATGAGAAGGCCATGCCGAAAAAGTAAGCTACGAGACTGGTAGTCATTACTTTATAATGCTTGAATATTATAGATCATGGCTGCCTTTTGAATTGGTCCAAATATCTACTTTTTATCCATTAATTTATGATGCAAATATAAGTTATTAGACATTAATTAATATATGTATATATATATTTTCATCACTCAAGTTTAAAAAGGGCAATTCGAGTGCATGAGGTTGCACCACTCAAGTTTATATCCCAATCTTGTGTTTGGGTGCCTACCAGATATAATGTTGGGATATAACTATTTTTTATTTTCTTAAGTATTTTTTTCTCAAGATCCTCTAAAACTATTTTTTTGAAAGTCATTTTAAAAACTCTTTTTTTTTTTTAATTTTAAATATATGCATACAAGGTATTTAAATTAAAATGTTGTTCACAAATCAATTGCAAAATCCAATAAGCATAATCACAATATTTTAGCATGTGATTCTGCAAACATCATTCAAAATATAGCAGTTTCTCACTTTCGGAGTGACTCCTTAAAAAAAAAAAAAAAATGGTCCCCATTGACCTAGCAACTAGAGCAAAAGCTTTATCAAAGTCAATATCCTCAACTTGGGTATAAACTTAAGCATCACATTGCTAACTACGGTACAATGCTAATTCCTAACTACGGTACAATGTTTATCTAATTGATTCTTGAAATTCCACTTAGTACCAATCACATTGCACTCACTAGGTTTTGGGAATTAATTCTCAAACACTAAGCTTGGTGAATTGAAGCAATTCCGCTTGCATTATGAGAATCTAATTCTCGCCACCTAATGCTTCACCCACATTCTTGCATTAGACTAGGTCTCGTAGTTTTCATATTTTAGGAGTTGATTTAGTTTCAATATTTTGATTTTTACATATATAAAGGCCTTTGGTGTTATGGAATTGGAGATTTGAAAAAATTGACTATTGATAATTGCTATATCTTCTCTCTCTTTCCTCTCTTCCCTTCTCTCTCTTCTGGTACTACATCAGTGAAGACCATTGATGATGCTGGAAATAAGTGATCAGATGAAGGCAGTGGGGTTTGGCTATTCTTTTTTCATTGTTGTTGTTTATTTTTCTTTATTTTACCTTTTAGTTTGGGTTTGTGGATCTTTTTCTATAATGGGTGTGATAACTGATAAGTTTGAGCAATGTGCTTATTACTAATCCCAACCTGTGCCTCACTACAACTCTATATATTGCCAAGGGTACAGCTACATGTATGCAGACATTAATTTGTGCATCATTTTATATATTTACAATACATAGCAGAAAGAATATGCAGGTGTGTGTGCGCGCGCACTTGTGTTTAACATATTAATTTAATGTGAATTTCTGTTTTAAACTTCCTTCTATCTGTTTATATGTGGGTCATTGAAATCCTTATGTTATCTCTAAAAAAAAAAAATTTGCAGGGGAGGTGGTAATGCTGTTCAGATTGTTCAGAGACACCACTTTGCATCTCACTTAAAACGAATGGCTGTTGTTGTTCGTGTTCAGGAGCAATTTTTGGCCTTTGTGAAGGTTTGTGGCTGCATTTTATTGCTGACAATATCCAAATATTGCTTTAATGCAGTGAAAAAAAGAACTGTCATTTTTATTTATTCCTTTATTTATGAAAATTCGAACAATATTGAGGAATTTGTGGAAATTTAGAATGGTGCATGTGTTAAGAAGTTTATCTCAGCATTTCTTTCGAATGCACAGCATCTCCGAAAAATAAAGAACTTTAATTTTTTTTTTTTATTAAAATTCAAACATTATTTAGAATGGTGCACGTGTTAGGAAGTTTGTGTCAGGATTTCTTAAGAATGCACAGTATCTCCCCTTAGTCTTTGTTGGTGTAGATTAGCATTCTGGAAAGATGATGCATGCAAGGAGGATTGTGAACCCAAGGAATATAGTTTGGAATTTTAACAATAAAATTGTGCAGTATCTCCCCCTTAGTCTTTCTCTGTAAGGGTTACCTTTCTGGAAGATGATTTGTGTGAGGGGGATGAACCCTAGGAATAGTGTTTAGCTTTTTTATTTTTTGTTGATCAGGAGGAATGTAGTTTAGCTTACAAAGATAAGGAGAACTCTGCATGTGATATTGATTTTAATGCATAATGAATCAATCATCATCATTTAACTTGGCCCTATTCTGAGTGTCCTGCTCAATGTGTGCAACCTGGGGACGTTAATTGCAGGAAATATGTTATTTATCTATCATCTATGTTACCATGTTGATTAAATGACTGTCCTATATTTGGTAACCGAGTATTGGCACATCACTGCTTTTGAGTGACTAAGCTCAGATGTCCTGTGCTTGTTGATGATGTTGAATATATTGTGAGAAATTTTTTTGGGTGGACTCTTCAGAGGTGAGTTGCCTATTTTCTTTGGTCAGCTGCATGCTCTAACTAAAGTTTCTTAGCAACTTATAAGCACACGAGCAAAATTGAAAACTGCTGTCAGTCAGTGTTCAATCTTCTGCAAGGTATATTAGCCACATAGTGGCTTGGCTTTGTGTGAACTGATTTCCTTTCTTAGTTAGACAAAATGACAATTGTAATCTCTCTCTTTTTGCAGCTAGATCTGAATTAACCTTTTCTACACTCATTATCTTACAAGTGCAATCACTCAATCCTGTCAACCTTCAACCATGGGACTAAAATAACACATCCATCCCCAAAATAGTGGAGTTACTGTTCACTTGTTAATGTTAACTGCATATGAACAGCCCTCAATACTTCCTTCTCTTTCCCCTAAAAGTGTGTCGAACAAATGCTTAACCAAACGTAACCTTCCCCCTACTTATAGCCATGGATCTAACACACAAACCCAATTACAAATAGCCGCTGCCCAAAAAGTTGAGCAGATGTCAGTGGTTATAGGAGCTCCCTGAGTTTAAGTCCCTCCATTTGCTTTTGTTCCCCTGTTTGGTCCTGAATTCTTAGTTGCATTTTGTTTGTTTGCCTCTCCACGTGCAAGACAAAATCAGCCTATTAGGGAGAGTGTGAAAGCTTGATATATATTGTTAGGTCTATTCTTTTTATAGCTTAAGCTTTTGAAGCAATGGCTCAATTAGTGATTATTAATGAACCCAATATTTGTCTGATTGAATGCATTTGTTCAGATTCTAGGAACAAGCTTTCTTACTTGTTGTAACAGATGCCTAATTTGAAGAGATGCTATTGAAAATGCAATTCAGATTTATTTATTTCTGTTGTATGGATCTTCCATTGTCTGGTAACCATTCCCCCTTCCCCTGTCCCACGTGTCAGTTTCAGGGTGCACCAGAAACCATTCAGGATAGACTCGTTGATCTACCGCCATCTTATGTTGAGACCTACAAGAAATATACACGCCAAGGATCTCGTGTTTTGGCCCTTGCTTTCAAGTCCCTCCCAGAAATGACAGTAAGATTTCTCTCTTTCTGCAGTATTATTTCTTGATTCATCTCATACCTTTTCACCATATGATTTTATATTCTTGCGGGAAATGGGTGCATTACAGTTGACAGAATGGGTATTTGGTACAAGTGTTGATTTTTTTCTGTGTTCAATTTATTTATTTATTTTTTGTAATTTTTTTTTTTTTTGGGTGATTATGTTTATTTTGTTGACACTGGCTCATTACTGGTGAAATAATGGTGCTAATACTGTTTTTTTTGTTATCTCCTGCTTAAGGCAAGATTTTAAACTTTTTACTTATCAAAAAAAAAAAAGGCAAGATTTTAAACTTTTGACTTGAAATTGAAATTCTGTTTTTTAAAGTTGAATTTGATTTGGAAACTTTAGCTCGAGTGACTGGAATGGTTTTTTTTTTTGATTATTATTATTATTTTTGCTTCTGGTTAAAAACACAAATGATGCACTTTGATATACATTTGATCAAATAACCATCTCTCTGTTTCTCTCCGGTGCTTCAAATTTTCCTTTCTTTCTTTTTTGTTTTTAAATATTTTTTAATAAAATAATTCTCTCACACGTGTATGTCTATATATGATTGCTTAAATTGTTTTCTCTTATTTGATGACTGTGTGAAGGTTAGTGAGGCTAGAAGCTTGGATAGAGATGTAGTGGAGAGTGGGCTTACTTTTGCTGGTTTTGTGGTAAACAAATACATCCTTTTTGTGCAGTTTTTCTGATTCTAATAGTGTTCAAATTCTTGTGGATGAATTGCTATTTGCTTTCCATACCATTGTTGCTGTTAATTGCCCTTCATCTAAATTTCAGGTATTTAACTGCCCTATTAGAGCAGATTCAGCAACCGTGTTGTCAGAATTAAAAGGATCATCCCATGACTTGGTGTGTGGCACTTCTTTTGATTTACCTTGATGAATATGCTATCCTCTTAAATAAATTTTTAAGATTTCATTTTTTTCTTTTCAATCAATCAGTGCAAAAGTTAAAATCCATTTTTGGCTTAATCTTCTGTCCACCACAGAATTTAATTGGATTTATGGGAATTAATTGGAAATATTAAGGATGGTTTTAGGTTGTGTTTTTTGACTGTCTAGTAACTGAATCAGTTGATACTTTTTTGGCAGTCAAGAACCGATAATAAGTTGCTGCCTCATAAGTTCTTCATGAGGATATTTTTAGGGAGGTTCTGTAGAGTCCCCTCTTTGGTTTTTCCTTTGTTACTTGATTCAGTTCCAAGCAAACAATTCTCAGTAAAGATTCTTAGTATTTTTATTTTTCATGCTAGATGTTTTCTGGAATATCAGTGGTAAACTTTAATATACCTAAGGTTTTTTTTTATTTTTTATTTTGAAAATTCGCCTTAGTGCAGTGTGCCCCCTTCCTCCTGTTACTTTATGGATAAAACTACTTATATTTTCTTCTGCATGAGTGGAGGCTTGTAGCTTAGTAGTAGGACCTCTTCCATAAAACCCTCTTCGTGGTGGAGAGTTGCATATTATTTGTAGGATTCAAACTTATTGGTTGTGCTTACTCTATTCTTGCTGGTTGTACTTTCTCTATGAATGTTTTCTTTTAGGTTAATCTCTAACATTTTCATTAATTATATTCCTAAAAAGGCAAGGTTTTCTTTTGTTAGGTGATGATTACTGGTGATCAAGCTTTGACAGCTTGCCATGTTGCTAGCCAAGTTCATATTATTTCAAAACCAGCATTAATCCTTGGTCTGGCGAGGAAAAGTAGAGGATATGAATGGGTTTCACCAGATGAGACTGAGATAATTAGCTACAGGTCAAAAAAGTTTATGTGGCTGTTACAGATTTCCTGATCAAGTTGCTCTTTATTTATTTATTTATTCCTCTTGTTACTTGATTGTATTAATACCATATTTTACATGTCTGGGTAAACTGTTAAAATAAGCTTGCTTTGTTATTGTACTCCATGGTTTTACATTTCCTTGCTTCCCTTCCAAGAAAGTTCTTCGAATTACTTGTTGATTAATTTGGACAAACTAGTGGAAAATGCTAAATAAGTGATTATTTCCTCTCTGCCTCTCCATTTTCTGTTTCTTACTGTAATTTTGTACTCATAGTGAGAAAGAGGTTGAAGCTTTGTCGGAGGCTCATGATCTTTGTATTGGAGGCGACTGTATTGAAATGTTGCAGCAAACTTCTGCTGTTCTTAAAGTCATTCCCTACGTGAAGGTTCTTACCTCATACTATATTTTTGAAGCTGAATTTGCTGATGGCTTCATTTTGAGAAAGCATGTTCCAACTGTGGTTTCAGGTTTTCGCGAGGGTTGCTCCTGAGCAAAAAGAACTCATCTTGACCACTTTTAAAACTGTGGGAAGGGTAACATTAATGTGTGGTGATGGAACTAATGATGTTGGAGCTCTGAAGCAGGTAATCTAATGTTCAAAAATTAATATCTATCAATGTTCTATTAATGATTTTTTTTGAGTTTGGTGATTAATGAGGTTGAGATTTAGGTTCTCATGTTTCTGATAATGCAGCATTGGTGTTATTGCTGCTCTGTTATAGATATTATGATTTGCAAGTCGCATACTTTTTCCTTTCTGTATTTTTTCCTTCCTTTCAAACTTCGGAAAGAGGCTGAAAGAATCCAATTTTGTAATACTGATATTTTTATTTCAATGTTCTCCTTTTGTCAGGCCCATGTAGGAGTAGCTCTACTGAATGCGATTCCTCCGACTCAGACTGAAAACTCTTTGTTGGAGAAATCATCTAAAAGTGAAACTACAAAGTCTGCCAAGTCAAATAAACCTAGACCCCCAGTGGAAGCAGCAGGCAAAGCCCTCAGTACGAATGGGGAAGGACCTTCAAAGGGCAAAGCTGCTGCAAGGTTGGAATCCACCAGCCGCTCAACAGGTAACCGCCATTTGACGGCTGCAGAAATGCAACGACAGAAACTGAAGAAGCTCATGGATGAGCTAAATGATGAGGGTGATGGTCGCTCTGTTCCCATTGTGAAGCTCGGAGATGCTTCAATGGCATCACCATTCACAGCAAAGCATGCTTCAGTCGCCCCAATCACTGACATAATTCGTCAGGGACGGAGTACCCTTGTTACTACCCTCCAGATGTTCAAGATACTGGGTCTTAACTGCCTCGCGACTGCCTACGTTTTGAGTGTCATGAATTTGGACGGCGTCAAGCTTGGTGATTTTCAGGCTACGATCAGTGGGATATTCACGGCGGCCTTTTTTCTATTTATCTCACATGCACGGCCCCTTCCCACCCTCTCTGCTGAACGGCCCCATCCCAATGTGTTCTGCTTCTATGTCTTACTGTCTCTCCTGGGACAGTTTGCAGTCCACCTGTTTTTCTTGATTTCTTCTGTGAAAGAGGCTGAGAAATACATGCCAGAGGAATGCATTGAGCCCGACTCTGATTTTCACCCCAACCTGGTAAACACGGTGTCATACATGGTGAACATGATGATCCAGGTGGCAACCGTTTGCTGTGAACTACATGGGCCATCCTTTCAACCAGAGCGTCTCAGAAAACAAGCCATTTTTGTATGCACTTTTGGCGGCAGTTGGTTTTTTTACAGCCATTACCTCTGATCTATTTAGGGACTTGAATGACTGGTTGAAGTTGGTCCCTTTGCCAACGGCGTTGAGGGATAAGCTAATGATTTGGGCTTTTCTCATGTTCCTGGGATGCTACATGTGGGAGAGGTCTTTAAGGTGGGCTTTCCCTGGTAGGATTCCAGCCTGGAGGAAGAGACAACGGCTGGCTGCAGCCAATCTTGAAAAGAAGAAACACCTCTGATGATTAAATGGGAACGAATTTTTTTGCAAAAGAAAGTGCATCAACGACATTTTGATATCAGGCCAAGGCAATTAGGAGAAGGCTGCTGATAAGAGCATAGAAATTTAAGTGATGTGGCTCAACAGATTGGGTAACATTACAGTTAAGTTAATGTGTGGCTTTCCTTCCTGAGGTTGGAATTTTGGCTAAACATGTCTGCCTAATATTATTGTTTATTGGCTCGATTTTACAGGATTTGACACTCAAATAACTGTAATTTATATTGCTATTAATGTTGGATTCTTAAAAACAGAAGTTCAACATCTGAGGAGGATATTTCTGAAGGATTGGATATAGTTTCCCACATTTCGAACAAATTTTTTTTCTCAGGGTCAAGTTAGTTTCTACCATTCTATCAACATGTTTTATATTTGTTGCAGTCACATGTTTGATTCGTATGCCACTGAAATTGACAGAATTTGGAATTTGTGTTGTCGTTGGATTGCTGTTGCCCTGGAGCGAGCGCCGTCCAATTCCCCCGATTATTCCTCTGATTGCTAAAGCACTAGGGCATCCCATTACAAAGTTGGTATAGAGGCTGATTTATCAGATTTTGATGTTATTGATCAATTTGGGTTGGGGTTGGGGCATATATGCAGAAATCTCTCATTTTAAAAGCGGATCTTCAAATAAAGTATGGCTTGGAAGAATTTCCTAATTAAATCAGTAAAAACTCCTCCCAGGGCCGTGTTTGCATTTTTTATTATATGGCTTTCCATATGTATACATTTAAGACATGCTTAGTTCCATCTCTAGAAAATAGACAAGAAGTTGAATTCTCAATTGATTTAATCTTTACTATATGTTATTTCGTTGATACAAATAATGTTCAAATATAAAATATACCGTAGCAAGGACTTCTTACAAAATGTTTTATTTTTTTCATTGAAATATTCTGTAAGGACCATCACTCAAATATTACTCCACATGTACAAGATAAAAGATGAAATACGAAATTTACCGTGCATATTTATATTGACAGAATTTACTTAAATATCATAATAATAAATAATCAATTCTTTAATTTTTTTTTTTTTTTAAATATGACCAATAGTTTAACTATATTACTACTGCACCACTGACTCCTAATAAATTTGAATTGACATCCTCAACAACTCAGATGAAAGCTCAGATTGACTGTGATTGAAATCGACCAGTCTCCCAAAGAAACGAGCATCATGCTGCTTGGGGATTCTTATTTTAATGTTTAAAAAACCTAATAGACATGTTGTTGACAAGGCCCACATAGAAGCAGCTAAGCCCCAAGGGGGGCCGGGGGACGGCCCCAGTCCCCTACAATATTGGGCCTTTTTTTGACTTTTGGTTTTGCATTCTGTATTATTTTCTAATATATTTTGAATTGATTTTTATAAAAACTAATTATTAACATCAGTCACAAAGTTTGAAATTTCGTGATATAATTATCGTGTGCACATTATATGAACATATTACACATTTTATTTAATGCGCACACAGTAATCACGTTGTAAAATTTTAAACTTTGTAACTTTGACAATTATAATACTCTTTTTTAATTTAGGCGTGGTCTAGTTTTATTTTCATGTAAAAGAAAATGTTGACCATTTGGAGAATTAATATAGAACCCTAATCCTTAAGGGTTGTTGGAAAAAATTTTAGTCGGACGGTTGCATAGAATTTAGGGATGTCAATTTGTCGCTCTTTATCTTTAATGGAAGGGTATGAGGTATTTATAAATGAGACAGAGACGAGAGTAGGGCGAGGCTTGAAACCTAGTTGGGTTCGGAAGATAATTACCCTATCTCAAACTCGCTTCATTTTTATATTAATTTTTTTTTTTAATTTTTACGTACAATAATTTTATCAATAAATCACACAATATAATTAGTTTTAAAATTTCTGATATCACACTTATATTCTTTTTTTTTTTGTATTAATTATTTTAATAATAAAATTTTAATTTATCAACTAAAATAAATTTAATCTTTCTTTTTGAAAAAAAATATGGGAAATCGAAGCGGTTCGAGATGAACATTTACACGAGATAGGGTGGATGGAAATTATAAACAGATTGGAATTGGAGAAAGGGTAACCTGGCCCGAACCGTCTCATTGCTACCGCAAAATAACAAATCACAGCAGCCGTTCTACTGGACTATTTTTGAAGGGCTACGGCCCACCCCCACGAGGTCTCACATGGGGCTCGTGACCCGGCAACGTGCCAAAGAAGGAGAAACGAACGAAAGCGGGAAACTTCGAATTAGGAAATCAGTGGTCCGCAAACAGCACACGGCACTGCCATGAGCTGACCACATACAAGATTCTCTTTATATTAATTTATTTAGGGTTCAATTCCACACATATTCACATTACAGTGGTTTGAAAGATTCACTCAAGGCGGCTTTGTTCGAGATTCGTTTTCCAAGACCGCCATGGAAGAGGTTAGGGCAAGCTCTGCTTGGGTCGCCAGCCGCTCTTCTCACGTGACCGTCGACACCTCTGGTCTGCTCCTCCCATTTGCACTTTTTTCCTTCTTCTGTCATTTCGTGCGAAACGCAAACATTGATTCGAGCAATGTTGTATCTGATAACTTCGTTATTTAACCTTTCTTTCTGGGAGAAAATATATAATATATGTATCTGAATACGAAATGGTCTATGTGCAGGAATTGAGAAAGTTGCGGAAACTATCAAAGACTCAATTCCAAAAATCGAATGGGATTTCGAAGGGATTCACTATTTCGATAATGGGCCGCTCACTGTTCAATACTTATTTGTATTGGATGCGCTGAATTTTTGTTTTTGGCCTGGTATGTCTCTATATTTGTTATTTTCATAGAATGCATCCATTGTAGCAGGGTTATGATAATTTGTTTGGCGCCAACATGGCTACTATTGCTGTGTTACTTTTATTTTTAGCTATTATGTGTTTATATGTATATACTTTTGCTGGGAACTTTGAATTTTTGTTGGTTCTCTTTGTATTTGGTGCTCCGGTATGGAATTATTTGATTGTTTTGCCTGAGTGGTCACTACAATAATTGCATTTGTCAATCTGTTTTCACTCGCTTGATACTAGTTATTATTGTTGATTCATGCACAATGTTGGCTTGTTCTTCAACAAGCCAATAGTGGGTCCTTTTTTTTTGAAATCTTATATATGTCAGGTCCTATCGGTCTATGGACTCGGGCATGAGTGTCGATTGTTGCTATGTCTAGGTACTGTTCTTGTCCCTTAAGATTTTCCCATAGTTTGTGGTATCAGGCACACATACCCACTCAACAGGTACTCCAGATTATAGAGTTTGGGCTAGAATATGGATCGTTATGGTACAGGAAACGGGAATGGAAACGTAAATCGTTACTTCTTATAAAACATGATACGTTGGAGGTAGGTTTCTTTGGAATCACTTTGTTGGAATGAAATACGTTTATTTAGAATGTGATATGCTTTTTGAGTGTATTTGTAATAATATTAGTATGTATATATATACACTAAAATAATTTCAACGAATTCAAGCCATTATAAAATAAAATTTCAATGATGTGTGTGTATTTTGTATGTTTTTTTTTTTTTTTGAGACTCTTGATATTTTAGACCGGAATGTTAAATCTTGCGTTCTAAATCGCTAATTAATCCATGTTTTGAATTGTGCGATCCCAATTCGCAATTCGCTAGGGGAGGAGCGAATTGTGGTAACCATGAGTTAGATGAATTAGAATTAAATTTCCATAGGAAATAAAGATGAGGACATGGATACAAAGGCATTAGGGGAACTCTATTAGCACTAAAATACTTATATAAAGAAGCATTTAGGCCTTGAATGTCTGTTGATGCATTGGCTGAGGGAGGGCATCCTTTATTTTTAGGCACTTGGTTCTAGGACACCGAGAAACTGCTTCTGATAACTCCATAAAAAGTTCTGACCTGCCATCACTTGAGAACCAAGTTTTGGAGTTAATTTAGGAGATAGGAAAAGGTTATTCTCCAAGACACCCCATCTCACCCAACCATGTAGGTTAATGGTTAACCAATTACAAGAGTTTATATGGATACAACATGCAAGCAAGATATAAATGATAATCAAACTAAAATAAGCATCTAGTCGCTCATTCCAGATATGTAACAAGAATTGGAAATAGAACATGCCTCAGGTTTGCCATGACTAACAAAATATAGTAATACAAAAGCATGCAAAACACAATAAAATAGAAAAATGTACAAAATAAATTAAAAACCATAACAATCAAGGAACCAAACTTAATTAAAAGGAAGAAAATAATGTGTATCTTAGTCATTATAAGGTGAAGTGGCTTCTGTTCAATGCTTGGGAGTCATGTAGATAAAACTTTTAGAAGCTTTCTACCTCTATACAAGAAAATAAAGGATGACATCTTAATTTTCTCTTGGAAATACTCAGTTGTTCTATGGAAACCTCAAGTCTATTTCATGAAAGTGTACAAATTGGTATAATTGTGTTGCTCGAGTGATGCAGAACTCTTTTAGGTAATCAGATAATTGCATTCTTTCCAACCGATTTTATTAAAACACATGTCGAACCCCTGTTCTTGTTTTGTCCCTTCAGCTTACCCATGCTTGGTCAGTCTTTGAAGTATTATGTTTGGCATTTATCTTTCTTTGTTGCCTTTTGTTTGGTTGGTACTGTGCTCATTTGGCATTCTTCCCTAACAAACTGTAGGAAAGACATTGCCTAGACTGATATTGCTGCTGCCTGATTCTTTGCACTGAAGGAACCAAATACGAACTCCTCTACACTATGATGTACACAAGCACTTGATGCAGGCAATGCAAGCACATGCATATGCTCTGGGTTTTCTATATTCATTTTAAGAACTTTATAATTTGATGATGCCACCTAAAAAAAAACAATTTAATTTATATGGAAAAGAGGGCACTTTTGTTAAAAGATGGTAAATTTTTTTTTTTTGAAAAATAATTTGTCAAAAGATGGTATAGATAGTTTTCACCAAGTTGGATTGTGCCGGAACTAAATTGTTTACCTTTAGCAGTTTATTCAGGAAAGATTCATCAATTAGTTGCGCTTACAGTGTGAAGGCACATTAGTCAGTGGTCCCTCTTTGTAATCTTTATGAACATATGGGTTTGGAATTTTGATTTGGAAAAGAAAAATTAAAACATCTCATGCATTAAGGCCATTTATTAGCTAGTGGGACTAGGAGATGTTTGCTGCCTCTTTTCATGTTAAGTTGCTTTTACAATTGTTAGCTGGATCCTATTTATGTTGGTTGAAGATTCCACCATTTTCAGATTTATGATTCTCCTGTGATTATGAGTTTTGATGGATTCATTGTTGAGTATCATGCATTCATTTCAGTCTTTCAGTTAAAATACGTACCCCTTGCATTTCAATCTTTCATTTTCTTTTCTTACTGATATATGAAAAAATAGATGCCTTTGGCACTAATAGGCTCTAGCTTGGTTGGTACCTCATCAAGTGTGTGACTTACCTATCAAAAAAGAAGAAGAAGATGCCTTTGGCTGCTTTTTCTTTCCTTATTATTTAATATATTGTCTTCTTTTGTGTCAATTATAATTCTTGTTGTTTTGGGGACAGTTCTTCATTGGTTTGTTTCAAATTGATTCTAAACATTATATGCATAAACTTCATTGTGTCTCAGCCCAGGTGATCATGCTTTCAGAGAAAGCTGGCCATCCATGAGGAAGTGTATAGTTTCAATTGTTGGATTTGATGATCTTTCTTTCTCATTGAAGAATATCATTCTCAGATGAAGGCTTAATTGTCTAATCCTATACGAGTTAAAGTTTTTATTTTTATTTTTTTAAAATGAGTTTAATGTTATAGCAACTCTTGCCACACTTTTTTTTCACTGGGTAGAGAAGTTTCCTCTTCCTATTAAGATAGAGGAGAGAGAGATAATTAGTGCAATTGCTTTTTTCACCTTGACCATATAAGGCCTTTCTTTATTTATAGGCATCGCATGCTTAGCCTTCTCTGCCTTTTTTGGTTAGGAGTCTTTTCAACAAAATCTAACAAAATCTGAAAATGCTTAACATTTGCGTAGTGTGGACTAAAATGATTTTACTTGCATTCTTATTTTTTTTTTTTACTCTATCCTCCTTTTAGTTGTCCTAATTCTACCTTGTCTAAGCAGACAACTGTGTTGCTCGAGTGAGATTTTAAACAGCTGGTCTATGATATAGGCTCTGAACTGTAGTGATCAAGTGGTTAGTTTTAACTTAAATGAACATGCTTCTTTTGTCTATTCCTTCTTCTTCTTCTTCTTCTTTCTAATTTATTTTTTTATTTTTCATAGAAATTGAACCAGCTACAAATCCTCTTGAATCCATGACTTTTAGTTCTCTTATAATTCATTTTTGTTTTACTGGGATGATACCAAATCTAGAAAACACCGACTGAACCCTATAATCATCACTTTCTGCTGCTTTTGTCTTTCCTTTTTCAAATAAGTAGTAATATGTTTCAGGTAACAAACACATTATGCTGTTTGTCATTGTTTTTCTTATTTTCATTTTTCAGTTTTTTTCAAAACATTATCAGGTGATTTAAATGAGGACATAAAGATTCACCAGCAGCTGTTGGCTTGAATGGTATCTTCTACCACCCACAAAAGGGAAGGTGTAGCCATGTAGGGTTCAAGTCTCAGTTGGGATGTGAGTCTATGCGTCTATCACTCTAGCTTATTAAAAAAAGGGACATTTTTTTTAAATCATTATTGTGTGGGTTATGTAAGCACAAAATGGGAGTGCAAGATGTCCGGATATGGTTGTAGGAATTGCTTGACCTCACGAGGTTTTAAAGTTTAGGACTATGGAGGAAGCATCCCTAAAGTTCAAATTATAGATAGAGAAAAGTAGTTATTCAGGGATTGATTAGAATTAGACAATAATTTTTTTCTATGTTTGAAATATTTAGTGGGGATGCAGATAATAATTGCATAATTCTACTTCCCTTTGTTTCTTTCCCCATATGATAAATGATTTAAAAGATAAAACAACCAAGTGTCTTAGAATATCAAATTGGGTGAAGCTTATTTATGGTTTATGTCATGACCCGAATCCAAAGGCCATGACTTGGGGCCAATAGGGCCTAACTGGAAGGTAATTTGACTATTCATCCTGGTCAAGTTTATTTAATCAGTTATTTCATTTAGTTGCAAGTGGTTTGCCATCATTCTTTTATTTGTTCAAGTCATGTAATGAGATTTATTGCATTTGAGTCTCATAAGGTATCACTGTTAATCAATAAGATACAATACACAACAAGGTTACAGTATTCATAGTTGACTCTAACTATCCATATACAATTCTAAGTCCAATATGAATATACATGTACATGAATATCCAGATAAGGGTACAAGCATCCTTGTACAAATGATACACTATACAAGTACAACTACTATACAATACTATGGTCACCATCTATCTTGAATTGATCCTGCAACTATTATCTAACTTCTCTTGTACTTGCCATTCTCATGAATAATAGAGGTGAGCCATAACACTCAATAAGGTTTCTCAAAACACACAAGCACACAATACATGAAAATTAATGCAGGCCCGAGCGGGGCAAATTCTAGTGTCCAAAATGCAACTACAATACCTAGAGAGTATCATATGCAATTTGTCGACATGCTCATAAACAACACAATGCAATGCACTATCCGTAGCATAATCAACATCCCACATACTCAACCATACAATATAAGTGTATACTTGACCCACAATGCATTTCCATTTCTTGCATCATGAGCTAATATCAATAACACCATTGCCAATATAGATAATCCACAACACAATTCATATATCATCCATCATGCATCCTATGCAACTCACCCATGCTCCATGCTGTGCACTTTCATGAATACCGTATGCTATGTCTATGATTTCATGCCAATTTCTTTAACAACATTTATTGGCCCTCGGCAAGCCTAGGTATTTTATGGGTTACTAGCTCGATGGAAATCATGACCATCCGCACGGGTTTACAGGCTTGCAGCCGAAGGGAGACACAATCCTCAACAGATATCATCATATTGTCTCATCTCATATCCACAATGTTAAGCCGATTACACAATAAATACCATGATATGCCAATGTATCCAACACATTATATGCATCTTCAACATATCCACAATGCCAGTATCAATACACTTCGCAATGTCCATTACATACATATCCATCATATACAATGCACAATGAATATGTCCAACCACAATCAAACAATGGTGATCTCATTTAACAATCTTAGGTGCACCAACAACTCATGATACGACGTCGTTTTTTATTCACACACTTATCTATCCACATATCTAAGTATCTGTGTACTCTAGTGATTCGGTTTGTTTGTATTTAGCTTACGGTAATCATTTCAACTCAATTTACCTTTTATATGAGTCCTTCTATCCTCATACTTAATCTTTACTAACGTTTCCATATTATATTTCAAGTTATAGCTCTCTTGGCCAGTCTGGCTTTCATTAGTCATGTTTCATATTATGTTTTACAAGTTCTTTAGGGTCAAACATGTCCTTACGTATACAACGTGTATTTGTTTACCCAAACGGATGTTAAAAATGAGTTACTGAACCTCCAAAATCTTAGGGAGGTCTTATCCCAAAGATTTCATAGTTTTGAGATGTCTTTTAAAGAAAGGGTATTTTTGTAATTATACAAACACTGGTTTTGTGTCTATCGGGATACAATCTCACCAAAAAAAACTTGAAAATGGATCCAGAAGATCCAAAAACTTAAAAATGATCTCCTCATAATTTTATTTCCTCTTTTAGATATGAGCATTATTGTCATTTTACATATTCATGTGGAACCATTCTCGTGTCCCAATTTGCCAAATCCGACATCGCATCTAAATTTAGGATGTCTAGAAACTGTCCCTAGATGGCTAAACGAACCTCATATTTGTGTTTAGAGTGCCCAAAAATATTGGGTATATCGTATGCACCTTTCTGCATTTTAATTGACTTTTATTTCAAATTTATAAACTAGAGGCTCTTTTGTCATTTTCCTTATTTAAGTCCACCAGGTTACAAATTTTCAGAAATTACTTAAACCCTTTCTAATTTTCAAAATTTCAAATTCTTAAACCTGTTGCCAAACGGGCTGAATTTGTTAAATCACAATAATAGGGCTAAGGATAACCCTATCCTCAAATTCCTTTTTATCCTTGTTTTTGGCTTATTCTGCAACCAAACAGGGGCTTAAAGGCCAAATCAATATGGTGAAGCCCAACCCAGCAAACAACCCACAACACAGTCTAATAAGTGAACCTTGACCTAAGCCCAGTCGTGGCCCAGATCCAACTACATGATCCAAGACCTGAGTCAACAACCCGTTGTCAGGCTGAGCCATTGGGTCGTTGGCCGACCTGTTTGACCTAGATTCGAGACCAGACTTGTGACCCGATTAATTAGACCTGGTCAACCGTTGACCAATGACCTGTCGGCGCCCGGTCGTCTTCTCCAGTGACGGCTCCAAAAACTTCAAATTTTTTTGATTATTTTCTTGGTTTTCTTACATGTTTTTCACTCCTTTTTTGTTTTAAACATCATTAAACAACTTATAACACATTTTAGATTCAAATTTATGGATTAAAACTCATCAAAACTCCCAAAATTCGGCAACTCGACATTCCGACGATCGACTCTCACTTGCGATTTCTCTTCTTTTACCCACTGTTGTTCTTTGTTTAGGACACAATATAACCTCAATCATGGCTCGAATCATGCTCGTAGTCCCTCAAAATTTCACCACCATCCAACCTAGATTTTCTAGTCACCCCTCTAATCTTCACGCCCAACATTGAATCACTCATGCTAACACACACATATACTTGCCACATGGTACCCAACCACAGTGTATAGCGTCTATATAATATAGAGAGATGATGGTGAGAGCTTCACGCAGAAGACCCGTGGACCTTTAATGGCAACTCACACGCGCGCGCACACACACACAATGATACATGCATGCACACACACACACAATGACACATGCATGCACACACACACACACACCTGTACATACAAATGCAATGGCACCCTGAGTTCAACTCGTCATAGCATGTAGACCTATTTTAAGCCTCCAATCTTGTATGTAACAGGAGACCCATTTATGGGTTTCCATGGCTTCCATCTATATATCCATATACGTATATACACCTTTGTTCATGCACACACACATCCATACTTACACATACACATATACATTGCAATTTAGACTAAATAAGAGGTTTAAGAAGCTCCTACCTTGCATCCAAGCTTCACTATTTTAGAGAGAAAGTAGAGAGAGCCTCTCCTCCTCCATCAATGGCAACCAAGCTTTCTGTTCAGCTTCTATCCTCCTTCTCTAGCCCCTTTCATGGTGATTACTTAGATATATTCACACATATCTCATGTTGCTCACACACTACTCACCATATACACACACCTCACTCTCATACACACACAACCATGGTCTGGTAAGGGGAGAGAGAAATTTTGAAAGATGGGGGAGAGGAATAAGTTTGCTAAAAAGGAAGAACCCATCACTTCACATCCTTGTGCTACCATGCACTAGCACACATAATAACAGTCTCCCTAAGATGCTTTTTCAGCCAATCACATGGTGCCACGTGCCCCTCTCTGGAAAATCCCACCAAAGCTTCATTGGGAAGCTTTGCATGCCAATCTAGGTGTCACATATTCAATTTGACAAGTGCATATACGTTCCTGAAAACCAATTGTCTCGGAATTGAATCAAAATTGGCAAAAAGGAATTCAAAATTTCGTTTCTTTTCCATTGAAACAGCCGAAACATTTCTGTTTCTCAGGAAATTGAAACAAACTACTAGTGGAATATTGAAAACCACATGTTTTCATGGATTTTATTTGAAACTAGTGGAAACATACCGTAACAATGGAAACATTTCTTTCATTTCAACAATAATTCTAGAAGTCGGTAAAAAATAATATCCGTTTGTTTTTCAATGAAGGAGGACATTGAGGGATTATGACCCCAAATTATAGGAAGATATTTCAACTTTTTTTCCCCAAAATTAGTAGACAAGGAAAAAGTAATAGTAGTAGAAATAAAATGTAGATAAATAATTTATTTTAATACTGAGTTACTAATTATAAGAGGTTTGAATTGATATTTTTTTTTTACTTATTATTGTATATGTAACTTTTGTCAATTGTCATTGTGGATATTACATAGTATATATCTATGACGTTATAGTATTATATTTAATTATAATAATTTTACATATTTTATAACAAATATATAATAATTTCATATTATATAAAAAATTAGCTTTCAATTTTTATACTAGTTTTTAATTAGTAAAGAGTTATTTGGTATTAATGACTAGTTTATATTTTTTATTTTTCAATTTCATCATAGTATTTTCTTGTGTGGATGGACATGTGCCCTAAAACACATTCATATATTTTGCTTTATGTAAGTGTTTCTAACTTTCTACACATTTAATTTTTTTTATTGTTCCCACTATGTTTCAAATTGTTTCCAAAATGTTTTCAGTTTTATGGGTGATTGAAACAACACAACTAAAAGAAAATTTGATCCTTGTTGGCGGAGTAGCTAATTTCGATGCTTAGATTCTAAAGATGTAGTTTGTTTCTCCAAATTTTAACAATAAAAATTGCCGGTTTATCCGTGTCCCAAATCTAACTATCTGGCCCCTCGCGGCCTACATCAGTCCCAATAAAAATACTATAGTTGCCCACTAGGTCCATAATATCATATTGATAATTTATTAATCAATTTCATAAATAATTTAGTGCAATTTCATTTAATTATTTATCTAATTCCAATCTAGACTGAAAATCACCAAAATACCCTTTGGCAAATTTCTGGGTCATTACAGCTTAATCATAATGGAATTGTGAATCTGTCCAATGATAACTGTGAGTTTCACAAGCGCAGAAGTGTGGAATTTCTGTTACAAAACTGAAATGACTTAATTTTGCAGATTTTTTTTTTTATGTCTGAGTGAGGATCCTTTAAATATCCCTCAATTAATGTACATATTCAGATGGGTAAGAAGCCAAGAGGTTCTTTCTTGGATGTTTCTTTTTTCAGAAAGAAGTTTAAAAACCCCACCATATTTGTGTGATTGTGTTAATTAGTGGATGCAATTTTGCTTTTTCATATTTGAACTGATTGCCATCTTCACCTTGCTTTTTGTATTTGTGAGCTGCAACTTCTCCATAACTTTGCCATTTATGCTCAATTGTTCTACAGTTTGCAACATCACTTAACCAACCCTTAATCCACTTCAGTCATTCAGTGTACTCAGCTAAAAATTAAATCTCTAGATGTACATTCAGTATTTCATGTTAATATTCATGCTGTTTTTCCATGACTAACATTTTTAGTTCTCTATTTCTTATTTGTAATAGACAAGGATTTAAGTTATGATCACTTGGCTTCGGGGCTGAAGGTGGCTCTTCAAAATGACAAATCCGTGTTCGATGCTGATCGTTTACAAAAGTACACTGGTATTCTGATTTCCTCTTGAATGTTCTATTTTTTAATGTTCGTCCAGATGCAAGAACATACCACTATCTAGAACCCTGTAGCACAATATAGGCAGCTGCACAATATATTCTCCTTCATATGATATTGATAATAGTAATGATTGTTGTTAGGTCCTCAATTACGTGAATTGTTGAAATGGCCAAGGCCACTCCCTTTGGAGGATGAACGTGTCCGCTTAATACATGAGGTACAGTTTTACAGATTTTCATATCTATCTCAAGTTATTTTATGTCTTTGTAAATTTTCAATTTTCTTAATGTTGTAGTGGATAATTTGTCCGTTTACTTAAAAATCATTAATGTCATGGCTTAGATTGGGCTTGAACTGGATAGAAGCTTTGAGGGAAAAGCATCCAATCTCGTAGAGTCTTGTGGAAAATCAGCAGCAAAGCTTGTAGCTTTGGTTACATGTCACTTTCCTGGTATCTTTATTTATTTATTTTTGCATTTTTGTTACAAATCTTTATTTGTTAATACGCCACTCATTTGATGTGGTTAATTATGAAGTGACAACTATGAAGAAGAATAGTTACTATGAACTATAAATTTAAATTGTTATAGGCTTCCGAGACCACTCATTGTATAAAGGACACCAGGTATTCTTGTATAAAAGAGCTCAGATATTTGCAGCAGATTTATGGGGTGCATTCAAGGGCAAAGGATATGGCGAGTTCAATGACATAGGTTCAATTACCATATTTGCGGACTATATTGTTCCAGCTGTGCTTCGGCAGCTTGGATGTGCTGAAATATAGTTCGGCCCTAGCCAGCATTATTGAGGCTAACATTGAAATTGGTTCAGGCAGTGAGGAGGAAGTAGAACTACGAGCTTGCTCAGTCTATGCTGTAGAGAAAATGAGGGAGTTGATCAGTAAAAAATCTGGAAAGCAGGTCTATCTTGTCTACCCCTTGTATGATATTTCTTTTGTTTTTTTTGTCCAGGGTAGTTTCATTTTTTGACTTACTCTCTAGTACTTCTTCTAGTTTGGTTTTCTTCTTCTTGTTTAAACTTGAAGGTGGAAGTTTGCCTACATTTGCTTGAGAAACATAGGTTACATTTTGATGGAATAGCTGATCTACGCATACGGCATCGATTGCTTGACATGAAAGATCAATATTCTATTGCACAGCAATGCTTTGATGTTCATTTTCAAATGTTGTTCTTCATGTTTTTGGTTTTTGCTTTTCTTGTGGAGCAAAAGAATGGAATTTTCTTGGTAACCTACATTTTCAATTTATCTTTCTTTTTCTCCATTTCTTTGTGACAAACAAAATAAGAACTTTAATGCACTACCAGTTTCTTTAGTCTGACCTCTGTTGCCTGGTTAATTTTGGTTTTGTTTTTCAGTGATTTTTTCCTCTTCTTTGATGTAAATTTAAGATCTGAACCCATTCCTGAAATTGTAGATGACGTATGGATTGGACAATGCTTGGTAAATAATGTGCTTTGGTGTTATGTTTGCTTGAACATACTGTTCTGCCCAAAGTGTGTTTAGAACAAATCCTGAAGAAACTTATTTTTTTAGGAGTTAAAAATTTCAAGAACATTGGATCTTTTCAGTAGGTGTCACTTGCCAGGAGATTGACAACCTGCAAATAGTACTTGTCTTCTGGTTTTCTTGTCCTCAACCAAAAAATGTTTCACCTAAATTAATTCATGAAGTTTAACAATAAGGCATCAAAATGTTGAGAATGTAAACATCATCTAAATTGAACTTTACATAATTTCTATTTGCTCAAACAAAATATAACTTGTGTCTTAAGTAATTGGTAATCACCCCTAGAAATCAGTGAACTTTGTGTGGCTGTTAAGGCTTGATAATGTGTACCTCGTCAAGTGAATTCTCGTCCGTCCCTGATGTGCCATAAGAACACTATTACACACAGACACAATGTACCAAGTGTTTAACGATGTTGTAGTGCTGTAATGAACTGAGATATAACACTTACATTCAAGCTGCCTCATTATTGTTATAACTGATAGTGAGGCAGTACATGGCCACACACTTCTGAGAAAATCGACAACTTACCTTTGTATGAAATGGTTTGAAACTTCTCTTTCTGGTTGTCAAGTTGGGCTGCTGCTTAAATTTATCAAACATCCTAAACCTCTTATTCAAGAAATTCTTCATTTCAATCTTGTTATTTTATTTAGCATGTGTTTGTTTTTTGTTATTAATACCAATTTCATGCCCTTTTTCTTTCTTCTCCTTGTTTTCTTCTATTATGTTTATTTGGGAATTATCATATCTTTTAATACACCAAAATAGACAGACGAACTTTTAATCTATTGCACTTTTCATTTTTCTAACGCTGATGCCTTTTTTCCCCTTCTTTCTGTTCAGGTGTTGAGTGTGGAGTTGGATCTTTGGCTATGGTCTTTTGGCATCCAATGCCTGTCTCTCCAACACCATCGGACACTCTCAATATATTACTGAGTGGATTATATGCTCAGTAGCAGTCTTTTTATTTCTCATGTCATTTATAATTGTCAGAAATCTAGACTTTGGAAAGTTTTGAGGTAATTTCTCTAGAAACTTTGAAAATCAAACCGCTAGCTTTGTTTATATATATATATATATATATATATTTTCCCTCCCTTTCTAGAACAGTTCATCCATTCAAAATTTTGGAAAGAACAGTTGCCTGTCAACCAACTTTGTTGTTGCATAGATATCTTTAAAAGACCCATTCTTGATAATTTGGTGGGACCTCATCTTGTTGTAGGAGGTGTATAGATATAGACATGTAGATTTAGTGCTCTAATTTTGTGGCAGCAAGCGTTACTGTTTATGTGCTTATTGAGGAGGCAGGCATCCATTTTCAGAGCTATTTTTCCTTTGACTTATGCACCTTGTAAATTGATTTTGTCCATCTTTAATTTATTATTATTTGGATAGATATGTCTTTAGAATCTCTAAAGACGAGTTCATGGTATTGCTAGAAGTATCCCAACTGAACTAGCACTGTCCTATAGATTATTATATTGCAGTTCAGATTAAATTATTTTTTGATGAATTAGATAGTGCATGTCCCTGTTACATGTTGCCCATTGACAATCCCTTATATGTAACATTGTGTCAAGTATTTGTATATTGCAATGATAATTGTGATACGAACTTGGGCATGTTTTAAATGTTGAAAAATGTTGGAAATTATGAACCAAAACATAAACTTCTTTTTCAATTGATCTAGGTTAGAGAATATGTCAAAAGAACGCCAAAATAATGTCTTGATTACCATCCTTACAAAAAGATGTACTTTAAATTAGGCATCTAATCTAAATACTGAAAAGTATATATATATATATATATATATAAAACATATTGAAAAATTAAAACTTAAAACTTTATTCAAGGCAGTTCAAGTTTTTTAAAAATGGTTGGATACAACACAAGAACATGATATGATGACTTATCATATGAGGTGCAATGGTTCATGAATATGGATGTGGAAACACTGCTAAAGTTTAAAATTGTTTACAGACACTGGGAACCATTGATCTTGGTGATCAACTACAATCTAGTTACTAGAGTAGGAAAAACTTGTGCTGAATTGCCCAGATTGCCTCGGCAAATTAGGTTTGGGCTTGAATTTCAAACATGATTGCCTGCCTTTTATTTTTTATTTTTAGAAAAATACAATATGATTTTTGTATTTATTTTCTCTATATTAGGTTTTGCAAATTGTATGGTTTTTATTCCACATGATATAGCTGTTGGTATCGTGTTTGGTCTTCCAGCTTTACTTCTCGGATTAGAGTACTTCCCCTTTCATCCAGAGTAAAAACCTTCTCATCGCCACCATTGCATTTCCTTCATGTCATAGTGACACACCATTGCAAGGAGTAATTAAAATAATCGAAGGTCATGTATTTTTTACGTTAGACTGCAGTCTAATAGTTTCCCCAAAATTTACCTAGGCATAATTGGGGCTAAGCTACCTTTCTGCAGGGGTTTACAATCAATCATTAGAGCATCTCCATTGGGAAATCACTAATTGTCACCTAGACGTGTTAGTTGCTCTTTATATCATAAGCTAAATTTAACAAATCCTTCCCTCTCCAATGGACATGTTTACTCCTTCCCCTATCTGAGTCCCACACCCCTTTTATTGTCTTGACTATTGTGCTTCTTTCTCCCTTTTTCCCTCCTCCCCCTCTCTCTCTTTCCTTTCTCTCTCTACTATCCCACATAAAATATTGAAAAAGCATTTTTTCAGTTAGCTTTAACAGATGGTGAGTGGGGTCCATGTTTAGAATTTATCCTAACCTGTCCATTGGAGCAATTCTTTGGCTCATTAGTTAACAGTCGACAATAACACGTCCACTGCAGGTTTAGCTCTACTTCTAGTGGCATAAATAAAACTGTAAACTCAACTCAACAAAGTTTTATCTAAATTATTTGGGATCAACTAAATAAACTGTAAATTGATTGGCTAAAATAGTTTAAGCAGAATATTTCAATAGTATACTTTCTTCCATTAGATCTTAAAACATATTGTATCAGTAATATTATATATATATATATATATATTGATAAATCATATTCTATCAATAATATTATCTATTTCCATTACTTAACTAGAAAGAAGAGGTTCTCCAACCACATAAATTTTCCATCTATAAATCATATTCTATCAATAATATTATCTATTTCCATTACTTAACTAGAAAGAAGAGGTTCTCCAACCACATAAATTTTCCATCTATAAGTGTCAATTTTGTGTCTACATGCCTAGATGATATGTAAGATGATATTCGGCATACTTGCTTCCAATTTGGTCCACTGATGTAACATCCTGACCTAATTACTGTCAATTTAAGGATTTTGATGACATTAGTATATAATTATGCTAATGCCCATGATTAGCGGCAATAATTCTTAAAAATATGATAAAATAATAAATAAGATTGTAAGGTGGAAAAACCCTAAGTTGTGTTGAGTAGTAAACTAGCAATTGAAATATTAAGCTTAAAGAGAAGCAATTAGTGCACAAGTGTACTCAATTATAGATTAAGGTTCTTAGATCAAATTGTTGGGAGATTAAGCATGATAATTAAGTATGATGTATTGAGATGATGTGTGGATGACTGCACATGCATGTAAAGATTTAGTGTGTGATATCACATAAATATGTATATGCATGATATATGTATCATGCAAATGAGTGGGAAATTGCTGGAGTCCTCTCCTAACAAGGGCTGAACAGAGCCATACCTGCACCATGCTTCATTCTTAAGGAGAGTGACCAGGGAGGATTTCCTTTCAACACTTGACCAACACAAGAAATCCAAGAGCTTGCTATATAAATGAGTTACTCTCTTCTCTTGTCCCATTTCTGGAGATCTAATAAAAAACCAGAGAGATAAGAGAGCAAATTTCGTTCATGGGAGGAGGGAAAACACAGTGGAGAATGAGAGAGAAAGGGTGGGGAGAGAAAAAGAAGAAATCAAAGATCAAGCCTTAAATTAAGGTCAGAGCTCAATCCCTCTATCTAAGTTTCTGCATGGAATTAGAGTTGATTTAGTCCTTGAAACGGGTATGAGAAACCTAGGAATCAGCGCATGCAAGTGACCCGCTATTAACGGAAGCTTCCAAGCTGGGTCAGAAATCAATTTAAATAAAACACCGTCTTAAGTATTGAGCCTAAAAATAGATCTAAAACCATGAATACTGCAAGAAAAATAAGTGAAAATAGTTAAAAGTAAGGACATAACGTCCACTTACAGGTGGAGAGCACAAAACCAAAAATCCCTAAAATAAGCACTAAGCTCAGAATGGAAAAAAATGGTGAGTTTCGGTGGAGAAATGGCGACTTAATCACCAGTTGCAGTTCACACGCTTGTTGCGGTTTCATTGAAATTTCATGAGATTTTTTAAAGTTTAATGCATGAATACAATCCAAAACTGATCTATATGAGGTTTAGTGGTGTTTGGTATATAAGAAAATGAGAGAGTGCGAGAAAAAGCCACCTGAAACAACTAGGGTTTTAGCGCTACAATAATCTTCGCTTGAGGAAGGCAATGTCACTTAGGTCGCGAGCTAACTCGCTGACTCAACCAAACCTGACCGAGTTAAATAGGCCACAATGAGTTAGGCGAATAGGTGGAATGACGTCGTATTGACAATATACTGGGGCATGATATTGCTTTGTTTTGGACCCTTGTAATTTAAAAAAAAAAAAAAATTGGACGCAACAATGTTGTTTTGTTTAAAGGGTTTGAACCTGTAATGAGTTCAGGCTGCTCCCATGGTTCAATCCAATGACTATAGGGCTTAAGCCCAAAATGTTAAACACCAGGCCACTGACGTGGCTATGTTCATATTTTGTTATATATATATATATCAGAATAAATAATCAATTATTAAGTAATAATGGGGCCCAATCAAAACATGGATAGGGTCTATCTTAGCAATTTTTAATATTCCTGGACTCCAAACAGAGTCCATTTTAGCAAACGAGATACGAAAAGTTAAATACAGAAAATGTATAATTACGATAATGCTCCTAGTTATGGCTAAAGCCAATTAAGTGCTAAAGATAGTCTATTTTGAGTTTTTTCGACGTTGTGGGCTCGAATGATGAGGTTCGTTTCATCAAATTAGGTTTCGAAAAATATGGAACAATGATTAAAATAATTCCATATGTGTCCTTAACAACAATTAAGCTACTAAATGAGTTTTGAAAAATAGAAGGAATCCATCCTAAGGTTTTCAGGGCCACTGAGCTAATAACGAAGTTTAGTTTAGCAAATTAAGAATTGAAAAATATGAAACACAAGGAAAAAACTACAATTATGCCCCTAATGATAGAATAAGCTGTCAGATGAATTTAAGATGATGATTTAAGCAATGAAGTACTCAGAAACAAGTATTTGATAAGATTTTGATTTGTGTTATAGAAGCTTTTGATAAAGGAAAGGGAATTAAATGATTAGACTAAGGACCTAAGGTGAGTAATCCTATCTCTTGAAGTAGTGGTATTTTACCTCCTATCTTAAATACCAACTCTATATATTTTGTGAGCAATCTTGTATCGCTTATTATGAACGTTGTTTAAAATAACTCTATGCTTTAAATTTCAAGCAAATGTTTTTGAAAAAGTACTTTGATATCTGATTTGTGTGTGTAAACTCTTGGCACCTATTTGACTTAATAAAATGATTTGTGTGATCCGATCTTTATCATGTACGAGGCTTATCCATGTGACACTCTGACTCTAGTGTGAGGCCTTACCCACATGGCGCTCCGACTCTATATATGACCTTTTTGTAACTATATGAGGCTTACACACTTGGTACTCTGACATTGGTTATGAGGCTTACCCATTTGGTGCTTTGACTCTACGATGAGACTTACTCACATGGTGCTCTGACTCACTACCCACGTGTTGCTCCAACTCTATAGTAAACCCTTCGGCCTGTTGAGTGATGCATCGCTCACCAGGATATTCATCTATTATCTGTTTTAACTTCCAAACTGTGTATTAAGAAACACTTGTTTTTGCATTGCCCCTCAGGAATATCATCTGTTATCAGAACTATTATTCTATTATGTATTTATCATTCAAGGTGTGTTTTAGAAAGTGTTTGTGTTATATATGCTTTGAACTCAATATCTGCTTTACTTCAAAGATATCTGCTTCGTACCAATTTTTTAAATGTGTTAATCTGTTTTGCCTAAAAAGATATATTCGTGAAAACGTGGTGTTTATGGTATTTGTTCATGATTTGATTTTTGCTAACTTTTGACATGATATAGGAATTACTCAGTGAGCTTAAGTTAGCTCTCCCCAAAAATATTTAATATTTTTTAGGTTATCCAAACTAGTAAGGAAAAGTAGTGAAGGTGATAGAGGGGAGTTAGAGATGTGGTTGGAGTTGAATTTTGATAGAAATGGGAAACACAAATAGATTTGAGATGATATTTTTGTTAATATGATATTGTATCTTTTTGCTTAGTAACATCATAGGTTTCTTTTGTGAAGGAGCAAAATGTATCTTTTGTTAGACAAATTTAACGGTGTTAATAGAGATGTTGCTAGACCAATGTTATCAATGGTATTGTGATCACGGAGGTTATATTTTAAGGGTCTCTTAATGATGAGTGATGTGATGTAACGCAGAATGTGAAAAGAAATCGAACACGTTGAATTCCTAGTAAACCAAGGAACACAAGGATTACTCACTTAACAAGAGAAGAATTCTCCAATTTTAAAATTATATTAACATTTATAAAAAAATTCATAATAAAGACCTCTATTACATCATATTTATAGAGCTAGAATACTATTATTTTGAGTAGGAAACCATAACTCCTATTTTTATCCTAATCCTAATAGAATAAATAGTCCTATTTTGAATAAAAACAATAAAGATAACCAATTTGAGATAGGCTCAAATTTGAAAAACTAAAAATCCTACAATGACTCTGAAACAAAATTCTTGTTTTTGGCAAGTATCATATATGTCCTACACCAAACTTTCCTACGTAAAAATAAATTGTCCTTGAGTTAATTAGATGTACACGACTTCAAACTCGTCGATAACCTGTTGAATCTTTTCAAGAGAAATCGAAAACTCAATGATTTCCTTTTTTACCTCTTCAATGAAGTCTGTAATTTTAGGGTCTTGTTTTGATGACAATAATGTTCCATTAATAAAACAAGAAAAATCATCTTCTAGGTTAACTACAATTTCAATCTTCTTATAAGCTTCATAATCATCCTTTCATACTTCATGTTCATTTTCATCTTTATTATTGACTACTTTCATGAAAATGTCTTGCTCTTTTTTTGCAACAATAATTAAATTATTTCTCTTCTTCTTTTGCAAAAGAGTTTGTGGAATCTATTGCTGCCGCTAGATCCTCACTTTGATCAACTGAATCTGAATTATTTTCTTCTTCTTTCACAATAGGAGTTTCAATAAATTCTATTTCTTTATCCTCCGCACCAATTATTTCTGCAACATCAATAGATTGGAAAGGTTTCAAAGGAAGTTCGAAGGCTGGAAAGGATAGTTCCTTTCCAAAGGTGGGTGCGCCTCACACTTATTAAAAACTCATTGGCCAACTTGCCCACATACTATATGTCCATTTTTAGCATCCCTGCTTCAGTTGCAAAGAAGTTGGAAAAGATCTATAGGGAGTTTCTATGAAGGGGAGCAGAGGAAGGTGGAAAATTCCACTTAGTGAAGTGGGAAATTGTGCAGAATCCAATTCAACAGGGAAGTGTGGGGATTAAGAAGATGATGACTTTTAACAAAGCCCTCCTGGGAAAGTGGCTTTGGAGATTTGGCAGGGAGACATAATTCTTGTGGAGGAAAGTCATCTTATATAAATATGGAAGTTTGGGGGGAGGTTGGTGTTCGGGAAGAGTGGAGGGAATAGTGGGGTGCAGTTTGTGGAAGGCCATTAGCACGGGAGAGGAGGAACTCAAATAAGTTATTGTGGGGGATGGTGCAAGAGTCAGATTCTGGGATGAGGATTGGAGTGGGGAAGGGGTCTTAAAAGGTAGATTCCCTTCTTTGTATAGATTGGCAGTAAACAAGAATGTAAAGTTCAAAGATTGCTACAATGAGGAGGGAAGAATTATTTGGGGACCTTGCTTCAGAGAGGATTTCTTTGATTGAGAAATTGGGAAAGTGTACAGGTTGCTAGATTGGCTTGGAGGTAGTAGAATCAAAACCCAGCGAAAGGATGCCATAGCCTGGAAGGAGGAGACCTTAGTAGGGATGGCAATTTGCCCCGCCCCTAATGGCCGGGTGTTCATAAACGGGGTCGGGGTGGTGCTTTTAAAATCTCGTCGGGTTCGTGGGATGGTCACCCTACCTTGTTTATATATTAATTTTATTTTTATTTTTATATATACTATATTTACCAATAAACCACATTATAAAAAATTATTTTTAAGGTTTTCATATCACACTCACATTATTTTTTATTGTATCGGTTATTTTGGCAATAAAATTTTAATTTACCTACCTAAATAAAAGTTTTAACTTACTTTAGAAAAAAAAATAATCAGGGTTCGGGGTGGGGCAGGACGGGGTCGGGGTGAAGCTCTAGACGGGACGGGTCGGAGAATATAAATAGGGTCGAAGTTAGGGAAGGGGCACCCCACCCCGTTGCCATTCGTAGACCTCAGGTAAGTCCTCGGTGCAATCCTATTACAAGAATCTTTTGGTTAGAGAGGAAGAAGACTTTCCATGGAGGTTGGTGTGGCACTCCAAGATTCCTCTTAAAGCAGCCTTTTTTGATTGGGAGGCCTCGTGGGGGGCCATCATTACCTCGGAAAACCTTCAAAGCAGGGGCTTCAACTTTGCGAGCAGATGTAGCATGTGCAGAGAGCAAGTAGAAATAGCAGACCATCTTTTGATTCATTGCCCGACAGCCAAACAGTGCTGGGAGATGATCTTCAGTATGTTTAGGGTGGCTTGGATTGTGCCAGCCACGGTGAAGGATCTTTTGAAGGGTTGGAAAAGGAATAAGGTTGCCGGTATGGCCTGGAAGATGGCACCCATGTGCTTGATGTGGTCTTTGTGGAAGGGAAGAAATAGTCGCACTTTTGAGGGATTAGATAATCCTCCCTTAGTTTTCAAGGATAGCTTTGTTAAACTTTTGGTTTTTTAGGCCAAGGATGCCTTTCCTAACTGTGTATATGTGCTATGTGATTTTTGAGGGACATTAGGCCTTAGAGAGGTCAGGCTCCTTTTTGTATTTAGGTTCGCCCCCCTCAGGCGCCTTATCTATATACTTTTCTTTACCGATAAAAAAAAACAAATTCGATTTTATTTTTTATTGACTCCTTGTGATCATCTTTAATGGATGAAATAACTTGATTTGCATCTCCTATGATAAAAGAATCTTCTACAAAAACATTAACTTCTTTTAACAGTTAAATATCTGCAATCTTATTAGTCAAAGTTATTTCAACAATTTTTATATTTTACTTGTACTTTTTCCTTGGTGGGAAAAATAGATTTTGGAGTTTCTTCTTTGTTCTCAATAATATGTTCTAATCCTCTAGTAGAATCTCATATTGGTTTGTATTGATCTTCTAAAATCTGTAAATAATTTCTTAGCAAAAATTTATCCATCAGTAATTTCATCATTCTTGGCCATGAACGATTGCATATTTTTCTTTGCAATTGTCTATGCCTATGTAAATCAAACCTAGCATCTTTTTGCTACTCTAATAAGTTTATCTTCTGCTCGAAAAATATTCTCTCTTCCGAAAGTCTCGTATCATCAAGGTAATCATCCAAATCATATATCCATTCATGAAAGTATTCAAAATAAAAATTACAATCAAAGTCGGGAAGTCTTTTGCAATTACGCAAAGCTCTTGAAATAGAAATGTGCTTATTGGCAGGTTGACTGCGAGCTCCATCGTTAGTTCAATACTTATTGTCTTCACGATTTTCTTATATCTAATATTCCGAAAGAGTAACAAATTGTCTCCTATGAACGCCATCGTAAGGAGTTCTAATTCTTTCTCCACCAGTTGTCATCCAATCAAGCAAATCCTCTCTCTGATACCAACTAATGAAGTATGGAACAAGAAAATGATAGATACGACCAACTTCAATATTCACAATGGAGAACAATCAACCCAAAAAAGAGAATAAATTCTCAAAAATTTGAAATTATATTAATAATGATGAAAAAGTTCATAATAAAGACCTATTACTTCATATTTATAGAGCTGTAATACTACTATTTTAACTGGAAAACCATAACTCCTTATTTTTATCATAATCTTAATAGAATAAAGAGTCCTATTTTGAATAAAAAACAATAAATATAACCAAGATTAAAGAGTGTAATTCATCTAATTTGTGTACAGCTTGTTAGGGTGACAATGTCGGACATTACCCCTAACCCGCATAGAGTGAATTTCGGATTGTGAAACTGATAGTATTTATATTGTAGCCTTGGATTCTTTGTTGTTGGCGAATTTCCATTGTAAGTGCATTTTAGAACATCTAGTTTCCTCGAAAGCCCGGGCTGTCACTTTTTTGGTTCTTGGACGAGCATCTTGCATGCCAACAACTAATTACTTTAAAACAACTATATTAAAGAATGCATTTACTTAAACTTTATCTGTTCTATCTTTTTAAGGCAAGTTCTCACCGACAGACGATAGTTTTGGTGTGGGAGCAATGTTGGTCTAACAATAGAGTAAAAGTCAAATGATGCCACATGGAAAAGTTACGTGTTGAGAAAAAGTAATTGCAAAACAGTGGGAAATAATTGAATGCCTGTTAGAAGTACCTTGAGATCAGGAACACACACTAACGAAGCATTCAAAAACCCATTATGTATGCTTGGTGCACATGCCTTTCATTTTGGACTGGCATGAGCTATATGCCTAATATGGGCTCAACATTCTCAAGATGCTGCTCAACTACTGAGGCTATCATGTTGGATTGTACCAGTGCAGGCATAACTATTCAATTTACCAATTAGCTTTATTTATTAGTTATCATATGGTTATGTCTAAATCAATGTTACCTGAAATGTAGATCGTTATGGTATGTGTAATGGAAACAGAAATGTAAATTGTCACTTGTTATAAAACGTGGTACGTTAGGGGTAAGCTTTGTCGGATTGCTTTGTTGGAATGAAATATGTTTAATTGGAACGTAATATGCTTGTTGATTGTATTTTTTATTATATTCATATGTTTATATATACACCAAAAAAATTTCAACGAATCCAAATCATTATAAAATAAAATTTCAATGATGTGTGCATGTATTTTCTTGTATGTTGTATATTTCTTTTTGGACTTTTGGTATGTTAAATTGGAACCTTAAATCTTGCATTCCAAATCATTAATGATCCTATGTTTTGGATTGTGCGATCTCAATTTACAATTCATTGGGGGGAGCGAATTGTGGTAACTATGGTCTAAATCATTACATTAGCTTTTGATAATATGGTCTGGTTGCATTTGTCAATTTGTGACTCATCACTGGAGCTTGAAAATTAGAAGCATGGATTAAGTACTAGGTATCGGCTTATTGCTGGCCTACTGATATAATGTTGGGTGTTGAGTATACATTTAATGTTCTAAAATTAAGAAAGTGTAGTTTTTTAGCATAACAAAACTGGGAAAATTTATTTTATTATGTATTGTGTCTGTTAGGAAGAAGATCATAAGAAAGGAGTTATGAAATACAAACACTTTATTTTGGCTCACGTGTCCGTATTGGGCATTGACACTCTTAGATATTTTCCAGATAAATGTCGGACACTTGAATTATGGGTGTTGATGATTAAATAAAGAAATTCTTAAATTTTTATTTAATGACTTTGTTATTTTAATATCTTAATAATACTTTTGTGATTTGTGTGTTTTTATGTCTAATTTTAATTAAAATAACATTAGATTTTTATTATATGATTATATAAAAAATATAAATTTTTATATATATTTAACGTGTCCCTGACATATCTTGTTTTTTTGAGAAATAACAGTATTTGCGTGTCCATGTCTTATCGTATCTTTGTCCCGTGTCCAGTATTCGTATCCGTGTCCCTGACATATCTGTGTCTTGTTTTTTTGAGAAATAACGTATTTGCGTGTCCGTGTTCTATCGTATCTTTGTCCCGCGTCCGTACCCGTATCCGTGCTTTAGGAAAGGAATGAGGAGAAAATGATAAAAAATGAGTGTGAAGGAGGGTGGAGGACATGGAAGAAAAATGTTTCCACTTTTGTCAAATTTAAAAACTTGTAGAAAAAAAAAAGATTTCTGAAAGGAGGGATTCTGTGATCTAACTGATCCACCATTGAGAAATGTGATTTGATTTATTTATTGATATCTGTATATTTATATATTTTGGAAAGTGAAAATGTTGTGTCTTTCTTGCTTTTACATAAATCCTGGTTTGTACTGTTGTGCCGTCATGTGTCAATGTCATTAACATCTTAAATCATGCTTAGAGAGCACTTGGTTTAGTGGGCATGTGTGTGAAGTTTCAATTATTTATTCTGTAAGATTTTGCAATCTTCCTAGATCAGAAGTACAGTTGCACTATAACTTGTCTGGATAAGATTACAATTTTTGTTTGAGTTAGCGAACTGCATTAGGATTTTAAATGTTTAGCATCCGCTATATCTTTTTTATTTTTTTAATAGGTAAATCATGCACGCGCATGCACACACACACACTTTGCCCCTTAAGGGGAATTGAACCCTCAACTTCTCATATGGAGATATGGAGGACATACCAACCATGCTAGAGGTTGTTGGTAAGTATTCAACGAATCTTACTTCAACTTGTATATCAACTTACATTGGTTTCAAAGATGACTCTTTTGTGGACGCTTACAAATGAAACATGATTATAGAAGAACAAGCACTTGGTCTTTTCCATTAATATTGTACCTTAACAACTGGTCTAAATGTGGTTTGTGAAATATAATCTTTCACCTTATCTTATAGCTCTTTCTGATCTAGATCTTAACATGGGTAGAATTTACATGCCCATTTTTATAAGTCCATGTGCCTTTTATATTATACATTCTAAATCCATATGCTTTTTTCAAGGGAAATTTCTCGTACATTGAGCACATTTTTAGATTTTGAGACACCTAAAGTTAAATGGGTCATTTAAATTGCTAGATTTTGTATCGTTCTCTAGTAATTTATGACTTTTTTTGTACTGTCCTGTTCTATTTTTGTAATATACACGTGTAAAATTTTAGACTGTCCAGATTTTTTCCCCTATTATGATAATATTTGTGCTTGTAAGATACCCGATTCCTTGTACCCCAATACACAGTAGACAGTTGATTTTGACATTTAGCTACATTCCTGCACCCTGCACTTGTGCCTGCACTCATTTAATATGGTTATTGTTTGTATGCTAGTTACAGTTAGAGTTTAAAGCAAGAAGTGATCCTTTGTCTACATCCTCTTCCTTGTTTGAGCTTTGCGAGCCTTCTTGTTTATGATTTAGAGCACCGTAGTATTATCCAAGTGAAGTTTTTAGTGGTTAGTGCTCTTTACTGAAAAGATTTGCTAACAGCAGTTTCTGGGAGAGTAATGCTTTTTCTTTAGATGCACTTATGACATACAGTTTGTGAGGTTGTTGCTTCCTGGCAAGTGTGGAGTGATCTAATGGTGGTTCTCGTAAGTTGCAATAGGTTATATTGTATGAAACTATCAAGCTTTTAGAGCTGGCAGAATGAACTACCTGATCAAATATAGTTGTTGGAATTGTGAAAGTGGCAACTGCATTGGGGGAATTGACTATTCCCGAAATCCTTCCTTTGCAGGGGCAGAATAACAGTAGAAGATAGATCTGATAGCCACCATCATATCTCCAGGTCAGTGCTATAACAAAAGCTGAACTTGCCATAGTTATGTTTTCAGGTGCTTCTCTTTGTATACGTTTTGTTTGTGTGAACTCTTAGGAGTTAATAAATTCAATTTTTTCAAGAGAGATTAATGTTACATGAAACATAGATCGTTTTGGTACACAACAGAAACGCAATACACTATGTAAAAATATTTTTAAAAAAAATTGACTGAAAATTGTTATAAAAAAATAATTTTTCAAATTTTGGAGGGTCTGTTGGTGATAAAGGATAATATGTATAAGATCAGTTAAAAACTTGGCTATATCCAATAAAGTTGCTACCCTAAAAATGTGGGACATGTTTATCCCATAAAAAAATGAAAGCAAAGAAGTATTTTTTCTGATTCTGTTTTCAAAATAGGTTTAATTTACATGAAAAGAGAGATTAAAATCAAACTTATAAGTTTTACTTAGTTGCCATTGGTGAGAAGAAAAAAGAAAAGAAATATAACAAACAAACTAAGGAAGACATTATAATTCCATTCCCTCAGGAACTAGTCCTGCATATTTCTGTTTATAAGCTAAACTTAGATAGTGATGATTATTGCAGAACTGCTACTGCTCCCTACCCATTACTTCATTTAGGAGAATTCTGTTTTGCAATCTTGAGAAAGGGAAACTAATCTTCTTAATGGTGATGTGGCCACCAGCCTGCAGGTTAATTCCATATAAATTGATATTATGTGTTTGTAATTGTAACGTAGTAAAATCAATAAGGAACTCACAGTAGTAGAGACAGCAACATATACTTGATCTCCTAACAGAATATAGATCGCTTCCACCATCTCAATCCTGAGAAAAACACTCGTACTCTATCTGGTCCCCTGCAACTAGGGTTATGTCAGTCCTGGGTGCCACCGGTTGTGGAGTGGATGTTCTCGTTCCCATGGCTTCTTCTTTGGTCTATGGGCATGACCAGTCTCGGACCATACAGAACCATGGCTCACTCAAATCTGTAAAGAAGGTCTAGCTGATGCCATGGAAAGAGAGATAACCTAATAAAGGGAAGATTCCATGGAGTGGCTGAAGCTGTGCAGGCTTCATTTTCAGATGGGAAGTTTGACAGCCATGATTCGGCACCATAAAGTCAGGATTATTATTATTTTTCTCTAGTGGATGGACCACCACCCAGAGGTGATTGAACTCTTGGCACATTGTCTTTAAGGTTAATTGTAGTAATAGCGATTAGATTGTGAGGGGGCGGGGCAATTCTACAATGTATTAGATTGTGATAGTGACCCACAACACTTTCACCTCATCTATTTACAAGTAAAGTTGGCCACTCATTAAGGAATAATGCCAATGCTTATGGGTATAACTTTATCCTATCATCGAGTGGTGTGATTTTATCTAATATGGTACGATTCGATGCTAGTAGATTTGGGTTTCGGGGAATGGAGAGACTTCATTCCTTTCTCTGGCGGGGTTCATCATAGGTTAGAAAAATGGAGTCTCACCATTTATATCTGTGAAATGAAGAGTACATTTGAACAGAAGAAGGAATATATAGAAATGTGATTGTTGAATTTTTCAGGTTAGACTGCCCATTGGAAATGGATTTTAGGACCAATGATCATTGTGGGATGGAATTAGGGGGTTCAAGCTGGTCCAATAGAAGACCCCACAAATCCGAATCTTTAGGAGGTTGCCTGGAATCCATGATGATGATAATTTTTAGTGTTTTGTCTGTATTTGTAGAGAAAATGTCGATCTATTTGCTCAATTGCTGATGGGGCATGGTCCCACTCCCCCAAGAACTGTTGATAGACGGTGGGATGCATATAATTTTGACACAGTGAATTGGTTGAAAAGAGATCGACTGGCATCATCCGCATGATTTAGGGTCAGATTCGTATCTCTATGAAAGATATGGCTTTAGATTGATAGGTTGAGACACCACGGTGAAGTTGTGCAGCCACAATTTTGGGTGATTGATTCCCTCCTCTCTCTGTTACCCAAAATATTGATGGCATTGTCCTATCGGATGAGGAGTTGATCATGGCGTGAGAGATAAACCATGCTCTAAAATGATCTTTTACAATCTTAATACAGTCCCATGTAGCTTCTTGTATATCATTAAATACTGGATGAAACATGTGTGGATATATATATATATATATATATATGTAGCTTGCCAGCCAATAACCCAATCTTTATTTGTATCAGTACAAATTTGTAGCGTGCCAAAGAAACAAACTCATATAGGGCGAATAAAAATCATGTTAACTATGTGTGTGATATAAAAGTGTTGATTGATTTAAGAAGATGGATAAAAGTATACAATTTGAATTAAATAATTAAGTATTTGAATGATCGGTTAAAATGTATTTAATAACTTTAAATTTGAACATTCATAATAGAGTTGAATAATTTAATAAAAAAGTTAAATTTAGTAGTTTAAATTAAATTATACTTAAATTGAAAAAGTATAATTAGTAAGTGACTAAAATTTGTTAGAGAAATTCAAAACACAATAAAGAAGTGCTTTGGAAAAGCTGATGGAAACATAGGCATGTGAATGATTGTAGTTTGGTTGATCAGGCATGAATAGCAGTAGGTTGCAAGTGGGAGGGTGACATGCATGCAAATACAATGTGGGCTTGGCCGGCGGATAAGGACGCCACGTTCGCGGAGACAGTGACCTTTCCATTAAAATAACCACTAGTACGGAATGGGTTGCCCTACCTCTCGCTGCCTACTCATATTTGTCTGGATTCTTATGCTTCTATCTATCCGACTCACAAGATTACAATCACTGAAATATTTGGTATATACAATTTAATTATGTATTTTTATTTAAATTAATAGATAAGTATTTAATTATTTTCTTTAAGTTTTAAAAATATTAATTCATGTCAATATGTGAATAAATATAAAAAAAAAAAAAGTAAATATAGCATTACCTTTATAATTATAATTATGATTGTGATTAATTTTTTTAGAAAAAATGGTTCGTTTAGAAAAAAGTAGAGCTCAAAGGTGATGCCTGGGCCGATTGTCATTAAAATTTGGTTATTGTGTGAGACCCATTTAAATTTATATATATATATATATATATGTATATATATATATATATTCAAATCTTAGTTGTATAACGCAAAACAATAATATTGTACTTTTTCTTGAGTAATATTATACTTTATAATTTTATTTTAAAGTTTTATTTTAAATAATATGACAGTATTATGATAAAGTTTTATTGTAATACATTAATGATATGATTTAATACATTGCTGTCACATTATTTAAGATGCATTTCCAACTTCGGCCACCATCCTAGTAACCAATACTTGATCTTTCTATTTCATTTTTTTTTGTATCTAAGAGTCTACTTTGAAATTCTTGAAATTAAAAGTTAGAATTACTCTTATTAAGTTATCTAGTATTCAGAAAAATCAACTCCTTTGTGTTATGAATTTATTCAGATTTTAAGTATTTTTTAAAAATAGATATGAATCATTAAACTGTTAAAAAATATTATTAAACAGTAAAAAATGTAAAATTAATTTATCTGTATTTTACAGTACGGATTATGTTGTTTTCCAAACAAACCCTAAGAGTGAGAAAATGTATTGATAAACTATGTTATATGTAGCATTTTTCAAAAATAACATAAACTTGTTTAAAAATAGGCATAATATTTTGCACATAGCAACCGATAAATAGGTGATAGGACCTACTGAGTTCATGCTGGTAAATAATATTTTGGGTCATAAGTTAGAGCATGACTGTAATTATTAAATTATCACTAAACCAAGACTGAATGTAAGATGCATTAAATACAATTTGTGGTTAGAATTATACAAAAGGATTATAGTATTATTTAATATGATTGCTTTCTGACTCAGCTCGCTGGTTGCTTAATTGGCGATCACTCTCAACATTTCATATCAAACGTTTAGAATAGAATACTCGAACATATTATGATTTATTTCATATATATATATATATATAGTGTGTGTGTGTGTGTGTGTGTGCACATATTGATAGAAATATTATTTGACAAAGATTTTTTTTAAAAAAAAATTCTCATGCAAATATGCTACATATTTGGTTTCTATATAATTTAATGATTATTGTTTTTTTTTAACAAAATATAAAAAAAAAATATGTTATACCAATATTTTGGACATGTTTGTTGCTAGGAATTTGGAAATAACAAATACCAGGAAGTATATACTCCTTCACCCAGACACATTTATTTATTTTTATTACACAAACGTTATGGGTAATGTTATTTTTATAAAAAAAAATATTAAAAATTATTTATTAAACGATGTAACAGTATAATGTATATTATATTATCATTTTAAATAAAATCAATATAATAATATCACATTATTTAATATATTTATTAATTATATATATCCTGACTCAAAAAAATATATAAATTATATATATAAAAGATTATGATTAAAACCCGAACGAGTAAAGGAGGCGAGTTTAGTTAAGTATCGCGCTTTAATGCTTTATATATGTGTATATATATATGTTTTTTTTTTTTTTTTGTGGGAATAAAAATGAATGGAAAACGCTACATGTATAGGAAGGAAGGAATCCAACGGTTGAGGAACAGCGATCCGCGGAAACGCGGAGCCGCTCACGCCCAAGACTTTGGAACCTAACCCAACCACCACTTAACCCAACACACTCTCAATACCCACTACCCAACCACCCATCCACCCACCTCCACCACTGCAAAACTTAACCCTGGTAAGCTCAACTTTCAACCCCAGCTCTCTCTCTCTCTCTCTCTATATATATATATATATACACATACATATCTCTCTATAGTCTATATATATAGATAGACCCCCTCCTACTCCATTCCGAAGTCTCTTCTCTCTCTTCTCTCTCAGGTTATTGTCTCCGAAGCTATCTGAAACCTCATTTCTTCATTCATTCATTCAATTCTCATGCTTCTGTGGCGCTGATATATTTATACAAATATATATAGACTGAGAGACATGAGTTGCAATGGATGTCGAGTTCTTCGAAAGGGATGCAGTGAGACCTGTATTCTTCGGCCATGCTTACAGTGGATTGATAGTCCCGAAGCTCAAGGTCACGCCTACCGTCTTTGTTGCAAAGTTCTTCGGTCGCGCCGGTCTCATGTCTTTCATCTCCGCCGTTCCTGAAAACCAAAGACCTGGTAACTTTTTTCTCTCTTTCCCTGAATATAAATCTACAATTATTGATCTGTTATGAAATTGGTGGTTTTGATTTGTTATATGTACGTTACAGCTTTGTTTCAGTCGCTGTTGTTTGAAGCTTGTGGACGTACGGTGAATCCCGTGAACGGAGCCGTCGGGCTTCTTTGGACGGGGAACTGGCAAGTGTGCCAGGCGGCGGTTGAAACCGTCCTCCGCGGCGGCACGTTGCGGCCTATCCCAGAGCTCGTCGGCGGTAGCTCGATGCCACCGGCGCTTGACGAGGCTTCAGAAGCTGAGGTTACTTGGGCTGACATGTTCAAGCTTCAAGATCCAACTCCTAATTCACGATCAAAGGTGCCGAAGCGGAGGCATTCCGATGAAGCCTCGAAAGTTCAATTTTCCGATCTCGATCTCAGTCTAACGCCAGATTTTCCGGTGAAAGGATCATCACTAGTCGTAGGAGCGAATTACTGCATAACCGAAAAGCGGAGACCTGGCACTCCATCAATGAATTCCGAAGAATCAGTGACGACTACGTGCTCCGAAAGGGCTTTCGGAGATCAAGGAATGGAAACAAAACTTCTAAACTTGTTCAGTTAGTTTGGTGTAATACTCTTTTTCTTTTGGAAGGGGGTTTTCCCGGAATTGAATTCCGGCGAGTTTCTGTAAATCACCGTCACAAGATTTCCTTGTTTGCAATTTGCCTAAACAGGGAAAAATGAAAGTTCGGGGGTGATCCTTTCTTTTGTACTCTCTCTCTCTCTCTCCTCTTTGTTTTTGTGGTGCTAGTAACAACGATGATTGGACATGAACAATTATTTTGTCTTTCTTTATATGTAGTGTTTGAAGTTTGATGTTGAAATGGAGCCTAAAAAAACAGAGAATGAAAATCTGTTGAACTGTGGATGATGAATGAATCAAAAAGTCAGGGTAACTTTCATTGGAATGCTGAATCCTACCTATTCTCTAACCCTGACATGATTCAATTTATTAAAACATTTTTGGGTAGAACAATGATTTTTGGTCAAAGCAATACATAAAAAAAAATATTGTTTACAAACTTATAATAAATTACATAATGGGTCATTATGTCTAGATTTATCACTTGAATTTTCTTATTCAATTGAATAATAATACCCAAAATCAAGTTAACAAATCTCCTTTTGAGTACAAGGCACCAAATTTAAGAAAATGTCACCAAGCAAAGTTGTTGAATCTATCTTTATTAAACTTCATTTATGTATTTTTGTTTAAGAAAAATAATAAAAATGAAGGCCAAATAATCAAATGTGAGAGTTCAAATAACATACTCTAAAGAATAATGTTGCATGTTTCAAATTTATAATAAAATATATAATAATAAATTATTTAAAAAATATTTATAATGTATCTAAAGTACCATTATGCACATTATTTACAATGCAAAATCTGATAAACAAAATTTGAAACAAAAAAAATATTATCGTATTCTAAAGTTTGAGAAGCAATTAATATTGTACATGCCAATATTAACACGATTCTCAATTAGCTATATTTTAGGTTTAAATTATACCCAAGTGATATTTTTTTTCTTGATGAATTTAGATTATACAAAACCCATATAACATAACCTGTCATTTTTCATTCTAATATTCACCTAATGGATCATAACAACCTTAACTAATATTAAGCTAATGTTTAATTTAATTAATACCTTGTTTGACTGCATAGAAGAAGCTGATCATCAATATAGTTAAGGCAAAGCACCCTCAAATATCCAATCCAATTGGAAGCTCCGGGTACCTCCGGTCAAACTTTGACCTACCCACAATTTGTGATATAGATTGGTATAAGCAATACGTGGCGAACAAGGGCACACAATGGCCAGAGCGTGTTGCCGCGCCAACTAGACTCGCGTGGGATTAGGATTTAGGCCAGCCACGACAAGGAGAAAACATGCAGCGTAGGATTGATCTAGGTTTTTTTATTTTGTTTTTAATTGCATAGTTATCCAGAATCAAAAAACATTTTAAATGTTTTGAAAAACAGTTTTAGTGTTCTTCACCTTATACGGATGCAAGCTGTTTTGGGAGCTTTCGGCGGACAGCACAGCTTGTTTTAAGAGAGAGAGCGGCGGCTTTTGGAAGGTGGCAAAGAGGCGTATAGAAATGGAGAAGGAATCAATTTGTAGCGTATGCGTGTGCGTGGGGTCCTCCAAAGTTTGCAGTTTTTCCGTCTCT